>KN483603.1:63430-73479 GCA_000787095.1 Periophthalmodon schlosseri | reverse complement strand
TCTACGGGCGGTCCAGAAATAAATAGACCCTGCTGCCACTCTAACGGTAAAAATCAAAATAAATCACCTCCCTCCTTAGTTATAGTGAAAACCCTGGCATCCCTCATCCCTGAGAGAAAAGCTGCGGCTATGATGGAGTCGCATCACCTTGGGGAGACAAATTTGACTGCTGGTTTTATGTTCAGGCCCGGCCGTGATAGATCCTCCCTACATATCCCCATGATTGCAGTTGTTTGTTGGCAAGCAGAGTGGGGTGATTCATTGTAATAAGCCTAGGGACTGTTCCACCTCCCTGTTCGACACGGAGCCCTCCGTACGGACGGGTGTGTTCTGAAAAGGGTCAAATCAAGTAAAGACTCCCAAAAATCAATGGGTGCGTCAGTGTTTGTTTATTCCAGTGTGCCAGACTCACAACAGCGCTCCCCCTGGTGTGTCCCTATTAGTCTTCCCCAGCAGTGGATCTGAGCAGGTGCGATGGGACCGGTGAGGTTTTCGGCGCTCGTACAAAGAACCAACTTGCAACTCGCCAACTACCCGCCATCCGTCTCACATCCGTTTTTGTCAGCTATTGTTGTTGGGCCTATCTGCTGAAAATCAACCACAGCCACCATGACGGAAAATTAATGAAGTTGTCAGATGGAAAGGGCAAGACTGCGATGGGGTGCCAGGGTCTTGTAAGGCGACAGGCAGTATATCTCCACCCCACCTCTCTCCACAAGCTTTTGTCATTCCCACCAGACTCAGGTTCAGATCAGGGACAGCACTTTGTCACATATAATAAAATGTTCACTTCCAAAATCGGATTTATCTTGGCGAAACTGTGGCTTAGGACACTATTAGCCAGTGTTGGATGAAGTCCTCAATTTTGTTGCTTAAGTAAAAGTACAGATGCAGAGGTAAAAAGTAGTATCACATAGATCACATTGTAGATAAGTATTAAAGTATCTGTTTAAAAATGTACTTTAAGAGTAAAAGGAAAACTATTGTCCATTTGTTACAGTGTAAATGTAGTGATACTGATTTAAAAAATGATACATAATTTGGTCAACAATAGCAATACGAATCCATTTCTTCATTTTTCTTATGAATTTTGTGTATTTATTTTTGTTTGCCCAAAGCCGAAGCTTGAACTCGAAAACGTTACCAAATCATACGAAAAGTACTTTTTACTTTTCACTTCAGTTCAAAAATGTAGTGGAGTAGAAAGTACAGATACCTGCTCTCAAATGTAGTGAAGTAAAAGTCAAAAGTATCCACTGTAAAATTTAAGTACACTAAGTACACTACATATACCTAAAAATTCTACTTAAATACAGTACTTTACCGGTTTTACTTTGTTACCTCCCGCCACTGCTATTAGCATCTTTCACCAGCACAGACCAGTATCAATAATAGAGCTAGCATATACGTTTTCATCTTCTCCCAGGTATTAGCTCTCCCAAGGGGTTTTTTCAATGGAACGGCACGATCCTTTATCTGGTCCCGCGGCCTTTGTGTTGGGAACCAGCAGTGCGACGCCGAAGGTCGAAAGCGTGAGTCAGTGAGCTAAGAGAAAAACAAACAGGTACAGAAGTTATTTGGGAGTTTCTTAGATATGAAACACAGGCATAGCAAACTTAATAGAAAGGCTGCAGGGTGAGCCACAGAGAGTATTAAGTTGAGGTAAGAATCAGGTGTTGGGATATATATACAGTATTTCCCCAGTCTGTTGGTGTGTTTTGGATGTGGGGCTGGATGATATGACAAAAACGAAACAAAACTTTTTTTTTTCCTTTTCCTTTCACATTGATCAGTCTGGAATTTTGATCAAATTTAAAGTCTTAGTCTTATTAAAAACTATATACATTTCCTGAACATAAACAACCTCGCTGTTAGCGTCACGACTTCCTGTCCAGTTTTATCTGTATGAGATTTTTGCCGAGTCACACTAAAATGAATAAATATTTAAAGATCAGGCAGTGGACAGGGAGCTAAAAACTACACAAATAAAATGAATACTTCACCGGAGGACTCTTCTGTGTTTAGAACGAGAGATGTTTGTGTCTCAATGCTAACGCTAATGCTAATTTTGAGGCATGATAAATGTTAAAACAATGCCACAAACTGAAGTATTCAACATATAAAAAATACTTGGGTGGTCTTTATTTTAATTTATTTGATGTTGTTTATTTTATGTTTTCCGATTTTAAAAAAAGTGACTGTTAGCTTTGAGGCACAGTGACCTAGCTAACGTGCTGCACAGAACCTATCAAGACAGACTTTGAATCAATGCCATTTAGCACAAAATAGCCACATTTGCTCCTCAAAAGTCAGAACCTCGTGCTTTTACTGACAGAGGACTGGCTGTAGACCTCGCACTTATAAAGACCAATTAGAAATGACTCAATCTCGATCTTGAGTCATATTCGATTAATCGCACGGCCCTGTTTGAATGTCATTTTGTTTACCATTTTGTTAAAACGCATAGATACCACATGTAAATATCTCGGGTTTTGGCTCGATGAAAACAGTTTGTAACAGTTTAAAACCACAATTATCATTTTATTATAGAAACAAAACTTGTATCCCATTGAATTACAGAAAAGAAATTGTTCAAGGAACCTTTCTTTCTGTACTAGATTATGGAGATATAATACACATGCAGACTCTACTTTGGAACCTTCAGATTCACTCTTTCACTCAGCCCGACGCTTCATAACAGATGATGAATTGAAAACCCATCACTGTACACTCTATGAAAAAGTAGGTTGGCCATCGGTATCTGTCAGAAGAGAACAACACTGCATAAAATGTATTTATAGGGACTACTTGATAGACTGCCGGAATATCTCAGTTGCTTGTTAAACTTTAATACAAAATGTATTTATAGGGACTACTTGATAGACTGCCGGAATATCTCAGTTGCTTGTTAAACTTTTAATACAAGATCTCGTGATTGTCTAAGTCTAAACACTGGCCGCACTAGAACTGAAATGGGGAAAAAAGCTTTTGGTTATTTTGCTTCTCAAAAATGGAATACGTTTGAAGGACTTGCAAAACTGGATACTGCACTTTAATAGTCTGGTGATGAACATTTCTAATCAAACCTGCACCCGTTTTTAATGTTTTAAATGGAGCTATGTCGTTTTTTTGTTTGGTTTATTTGAATGTATTTGAACAGGGCGCCCATGAAAAGGAGAGTCTGAGTGCTCTCATTGGGCTTCTTCTGTAAAAATAAAGAAACTGGATGGATGTCTTTCCGATATATTATGTATTTATAATTATGTCATGTCTAGAACTGAGTTTAGAAGGTTGAAATCCAGATGCAGTGTGACAAAATACTGCATCTTGCTTAAAGGGCCAAAATTACACTATTTTCTGATCTACGTTATAATGTTGTTTCCTCGTCACAAACAGCCTGTGTTAAACATGTGTGAATGAAACAAAACACAACTCCAGGTCTGAGTTAGTCTCTCAAACAGAAAACACTCTGTTCCACCTTATGATGTCATGCGGTGATACAGGAAGTGCTCCACTGCTCCATACACCTTCACTGGAATCATTTAGATTATTTCCGCCCTGGAATCTCCAGTCTCTGTTGAACAAAAAGTAAAAGGTAGCTGTTAACTTGCAAGCTACCAATTCATGACGTCACAAGGTGGAACAGCGCATTTGGAGACGCCTAATAATAACGCCGGATTACTCAAACGTGTGAATGAAACAAAACACAACCGCTGGTATGTTTTTGGTGCCGTAACAACATTGTAACGCGGCTAAACGCTCACAAGAGTCGAGTTTGTGTGATATAGGACCTTTAAGCTACATCACCTGGAGTCGCTACAACTGTTACGCGGTTACAAATCTCTAAAATCACTCCACAACAGGTTCTAAAGAGCAAAAGTCTAATTGCCAGCGTCGCTCTGTAGCTCATGCAATCAAAGACAGAACGGGGCTCGGTAAATGCCATACGGGCCAATAATAGTAAAAGGTATTTGAAGGCATTGTAAAGGCCATAAGAGATAAAAGGTCAATAGTTTGTTCATATAAATGCTTACACTTCTGACCCCATAGAACAGGTGCGTGGGGTCAGAGGAAGGGAATGCATCGTGGGATTCTCTGCACAGTGTCTTGTCACAGTTTCTTAATGTCACTAATGTCAAACGAAGCTCTGGGGGCTGCACTTATGCCACTTTCTAACATGGGGTTGGAAATATGCAGATTAATTATACATGTGCGCAGAGGCTGGGCTAAAAAGTCACCTTTACTGTTTTACATGGGGAAAAGGCCCGGCATGTCTCGGCAAAACGCGTATTGAAAATGCCATTTGTACTTTTTATAATTAGATTTGTAACGTAAGAGATTGTTTGAAGGTTAAAACTCTTTAAGGACTGAGCACGTTATAGACCATTATAGCTCGCCTAGACTTTTTTTTCTTTCTTTAGCCATAAAAATCATGTTAAAGGAGGTATCAGAATGTACTCTTGCCTTTTTTCACACAACTACCTCATTTTACATACATAAAAATCATGTTAAAGGAGGTATCAGCATGTACTCTTGCCTTTTTTCACACAACTACCTCTATTTTACATTCCTTATTTTTCCTTTGGAGAATCAAATAAGTGTGTAATACCAGTTTAAGTAGAAGAAAAATATAAAAGTTTTGAGTAACTTTTATGCAAGCAAACACTGAAAAAACTATCTGGCCAGATCTGAAACACTTTAAATTACTTATTTGAACAATAATCAACATTTATACAAGAGATTATGCATATTGTACTTAGGGTTAGGTTTTTACAGCCCTTCCTATAAAAAAATGTCAGGCGTTTATGCACCTAAGACATTGATTTTGCCGGGTCATATTTTTTGGAATGTCTTAAAGTGTTTGGCTGTAGTTGAAAACAGATAGAACTTTTTCTTGTGCGTAGCGGCTTTGACTGTACCGCAGTCCTAGCCGGCCTAATTTTAGCTCTCTTAAAATTAGAGCTGTGAGCTCTGAATCGTTTAGCCAATGAAGCGGCCAATGGCGTATTAGTTATTGGTAGTGATGTGGCGTTCGAGAACGAGTCGACTCTTTTGAACGGTTCCTGAACGTGAACGGTTGGATACGGATCTCATTTGTAAAGCTGAATCTTTTTTTCTTTTCTAATTTGTGTGCATTTTTACACTGATTAACACTGAAGTGACACAAGAAGCAGAGCAGGCGACACAGGTGAGACCTTTAACATCATGATAACAGTTTTAAAATGATTATTATTGTAGTGCAAAGCTGTATTTAGATTTTCATAATTCCAAAGGGTAAACTCACTCCCACTCTCAGTTTGAAACATTTTAAACACATTTAAAACTTTGGTTGTTTCTTTCTGTGATTAGTTTGTTGTTAAAATGATTTCTCACATTTGCTTCTGTCATATAAATACATAGTAAAAAAGCCAATCTTTTGAACGGCTCTTTGAAATGAACGTATCCAAAAGATTCGGAGCCGAAAGAGCCGAAAGTCCCATCACTAGTTACTGGTATCCCATGCAAAAACAGAAACAGATGGGCCAAAACAGAAAGGAGGATCCATGGAATGAGTTGGATGGTGATTGGATCGGGAATGATTCTTTACAAACAAATATAAAATGCAGTAGTGCTAATATTTGGTCAGATTAAAGAAATAGCTTTGAAAGACCATGAATTTCTTTAGTCCGAACAGCTCTGGTTATAATTTACCAGTTCTCATTTATTTTTCCTGATCAAGGCTTCATAATAAAAACTAGAACTGTTAGCGCCGCTGAGGAAAAACCTTGATACTCAAAACAGTTTTTTTGTATCTCAGTGATAATATAAACCTTTTTTTTTTTTTTTTTTCATACAGCGCAGTACAATTTTAACCCCAAAATGAAATTAGTGTGGTGTAATGTGATGATGTCATACTCCCAGATGGGAACAAGAGCCAGTTTTCCCTATTGATTACATTACACTGATCATTTCTCTTAGCGACTAGACCCAAGAACTCACTGTATAACTAGGCTTAGTAAGTTTTCTTTGCACCACTGGGAAATTTTGGTTATTTTTTGGCTATAGGATAAGATTTAAGATGTAAAATTTGAATATATAACTTCTGTGACTCATTACAGATGCAAACTAAGTACGTAAGTGTTTCATTTTGCTGTTTATTTATTGGAGCTCATGTTTTTTAACAATATTGTAGGTTTGGAATAGTTTAGGTTTAAATCTGCTCTTGGGTTTTGTGTCAGTGTTTTTAACAATATTGTAGGTTTGGAATAGTTTAGGTTTAAATCTGCTCTTGGGTTTTTGTGTCAGTGGCATAAATGAGTTTCAATATTATCGTTTATCATCTATATTTACTTCAGTGATATATCGAACTTCAAAATTTGTTATTGTGACAAGCCTGTGTATTACAACAAAAATCTGCATTTTAATATTCATTTTAGCTGCCCCTCATCTGTATTAAATATGATTGGCCGATAGAATGTGGTGATGTCATCTGAAACCCAGCAACTCGAGTTCTGATATAGATCAAGACCATTTGGAAACAATGGATGTTTTCGGTCACTTTAGTCTGGATTTGGTGCTTGTTCACTGGCAGATTTAGTTTCTTTTTGCTTGTTTTACACACCTAGATCAGTGAAAAAGCAAGATTTCTTGAAGGGGCGTGGAATGTGTTAACGCATACAGCAAAACAAGATTGTAGAATGTACGATCAATCAGTTTTATTTATAAAATGAAACAAAAAAGTTCACATGTAGTTAGCAGAATGTGAATTTACATCATTTACACATAACTAACCCAAAAGATCAGTTAAACCGTTTTAAACAGGTTTTAAACAAGTCAATAAATATATGAATGAATGAATAGCTTTTTTCATCTTTTGATCATGATCTTAAAGCATGAACTGGTTTGGTTTTGAAGGTCACTTATTACAGTGTTTCCCCTTTTTTCTTTTATTATTTTTGTTTAGTTGTTTTAAGGATGACCTATATTTATTAATCTCATTTCCTTATTATAATATTTCGGTCATATCTAGGTATCTGACTTGTTTTTTTCTATTTGAACTGTATTTATTCATATTTTGTATGAACAAGCACTAATATTTTGTCTGAATGCATCTGTTTGGATTTAGTTGTAGGTCTTTGAAGTCATGAATTGTTACTTAAATGGCCTAAATCAACTTAGCAATCTCTGCAATTCTATAAAGTGCTCTGTTCAAACTGGTTTCTGTTCATTTATGAGTTTCTGTAAATTTAATTCAGGAGAAAAACGCTTGAGTAACTTTAAACTGCCTTTTCCATAAAAAGTTCAAACGGACATTTTTGTAAAATATCTAAAGACAATGGTAATCAAAAGAACTTTTATTTAACATAGAAATGGGAATAATAAAAACATCTAAAACTGTTAAATCATTCGGAAATTGTATTAATTAGTGATGGGACTTTCGGCTCTTTTAGGGGATCCGAATCTTTTGGATCAGTTCTCTTTAAGGAGCCGTTCAAGCTGTTTTTTTACAATGACAGAAGCCCATGTGAGAACTCATTTTATCTGCAAACTAATCACAGAGAGAAATGACCAAGGCTTAGACTGTTTAAACTGCTTCAAAGTGAGAGTGGGAGTGTGTTTACCCTTTGGAATTATGAAAATCTCAATAAAATGTTGCACTACAATAATAATAATTACAACTTTAAAAAAACTAATTGTTATTATGATGTCTTTGTTCACAAATCTCTCACTCGTGTCCCTTGCTTTGCTTCTGTGCTGATTCTTGTGTCGGTTCGGCGTTAATCAGTATAAAAATGCATACAAATTAGAAAGGAAAAGATTCGGTTCTTTTAAAAAATCAGATCCAGTTCAAACCGTTCACGTTAAGGAACCGTTCAAAAGAGCCGAGTCATTCCCGAACGTCACGTCGCTAGTATTAATTCAAACATCTTGTGCTAGTCGTTCAAACATAACCACAGATTGTACATAACGTTAGCTTCACAGTTACTTCGGAACCACCTTAGAATAGCGTTAGCTTAAAGGCTAAAAAAGTTAAAGCTATGATGATTTGTTAACACCGGGTTAGTTTTATCAATAGTCTATGATCGTCCTAACCAGTATTTCAAGGGAGGAAACACTGAACTTTCCGTAGAATTAAAAAACGGAACAGTACTTTATAATAAAACTAGCAAGTCCTGTTGAAGTACGGAAACCCGCCGTAAAAGCAAATTACAAACGAAATCCTTCAAAATATACAGTAAAAAGTCCTGTTTTTTTAGATCATCATTTGAAAGATCAACCAAAACGTCAGTATGTCGTAATCTACTCTCCTCCTTCGACGAGACATGAGCGGGGAGCATCTTAAGAACAACATACACGGACGGGCACGAGCGCTATCTGTGCTAGCCGGTCTCATTAGTCATCCGGCGGAGCATGTCGTCTGAATGCCGTGTCCAGGGAAGGAACAGCTGAGCGGCGCGGACGACCCCGGCGCATTCCCCAAGTCGATGGATTAATCAATTGGCGTTCCAGCCTCGGCCCATCCATCTCGGAGAATAATCTGGAGGACATCATAAAAGTGCCATTCTGTCATTCCAGAGGCCAGGGAGCATTGCTTATTCACTCAAATGCCTTTTCGGGTGCAGACGTCACAAGCTAACGGTAACGGCTAAGTAGTATTAGGACGAAATGTAAAGTAGTATCTCTGTATCGTAACAGATATAAACTCACTCACGTTTAAACCTTAACTGAATCGGTTTGTTTTAATTTTTTTTTGCATTGTCGATCAAACCAATGTACACTGCAGCTGAAATCATATGCAAAATGTATAAAGAGTGGTGGAAAAAGTAGTCAGTTTTGTAACTTAAATAAAAGTACAGATACAGGAGCAAAAAATACTCAAGTACTTAAGTAAATCTACTCAAGTAAAAGTGTTAAAGCACCTGTTTAATAATGTATTAAAGAGTAAAAAGTAAAAGTATTTTGCGCATATTTTGAGATCGTATAAAGCTTCAAATGCAGTGATTTTGATAAAGATTGTGCTGGATTTTGTTCAATAGAATTTTTTTTTTCTAGCTGTTTTTATTTCTATAGTTATCTTTGCTCAAACTACGAACGTGTAAAAAAAAAAAAACAACTCAGGCTTTTCAACAGGTCTCAAAGAATAATGAAACTTACTTTTCTTTTACTTTTCAGTCCTGTTCAAAAATGTAGCGGAGTAGAAAGTACAGATACCTGCTCTCAAATGTAGTGAAGTAAAAGTAGAAAGTATCCACTTTAAAATCTACTTTAGTAAAGTACAGATACCTAAAATGTTTACTTAAGTGCAGTGCTACTTTTACTTTATGTTCCACTACTGTGTATAAATATTTCAAAACGAAATTTTCAAAACGTGTGAAATAATCCATTGTCTGATAATTATTCTACAGTCTATGTTGTATTATTTAATTAATTCATCAAAGGAGCGAATAATTGTTATTTACTTAAAGTTATAATTTAGCTTGGTAAAAATAGCATCAAACGTTCACAATACAGTTTAAAGTTTGGTTTTAGTACAACTGCAGTATCAGAAGTAACAGCAGCCCTATTTATTATGTGATCACTTTTTTGCTACTTCACTCAGTGCAGAATCTTCATTTTACTTTATTTGAAAAACTTCCCGAAAAGCCAACACGCTCTGACCTAAATATCGGCCGCATCCCATTACTCACCAGCAGCCTTACATCACACACCTTTCCAGTCATTACCCCTCCCGCTCTCTGAACTTCCTACACTCGCTTTCTGCCGCATCCTTACTTTGGTTTATTTATTTATTTTTCCCGTGACCTCAGCAGAATGTCAGATGCTGCTAAAACTGGCAGTCGCAGCACCCGGGGTATGGACTGACGTGATGGCACTATTAGTAACAGCTCACTTGAGAGACTGGCTGTGCACTTTCAAACCGATTCTTAGCTGTATGCAGACACTTGCTGGAGGAGAACGCGGGATTGTTACATATGCAGAGGAGAGGAGTCATTCTCTGCGCCTCGCGGCTATAGCGGGGCCTGTGTGTTCGTTAAGTGATACTGGGCCCTGGAACCACATTAATTCCT
>KN483603.1:20000-56568 GCA_000787095.1 Periophthalmodon schlosseri | reverse complement strand
AGGAACAATGTTGCTGTGATCAGGCACTTAACAAATAGTTTTTGCAAATCATTATTTAAATGTGACTTTATTGTTTCTATCAAAATGACGAATGTCCTCATATGTGAACATCATTTTTCTCATAATGTAAAAAGATAATTCTTTGTTTCTACACTCATCAGCTCCCAGTCAGCCCAAAGAACAAAGAGAAAAAATTAATAAAGCCATGAAGAGTTCAAGTCCTAGGAGGTTAAAGCAGACCTCTTCTGCAAAATTGACTTTGCAGAGCTTTTAACCATGTTATAGTTGTTCCCCTCAACCATCTACACACCCGAAGTTGTATTTGGAGTGATTCGTTCATGTTTGAGCATCTTTAATCGCTTATTTTCAAGACGCCATATTGCCGATCAATCCCGTTTTCACCGACAGAAGAGTTTAACACATTATAGTTTAGATTCAAGATGGACTTTGTTAAAGGCTCATGTCTTCACTGTGAGAAGCTCTTCAAATGAGACACATTGTTCCAAGAGGCACAATTCTTGTTTCTCATTTTGTTTTTACTCAGGAACAATGTTGCTGTGATCAGGCACTTAACAAATAGTTTTTGCAAATCATTATTTAAATGTGACTTTATTGTTTCTATCAAAATGATTAAAACGTAGAACGAATGTCCTCATATGTGGACATCATTTTTTTCATAATGTAAAAAGATAATTCTTTGTTTCTACACTCATCAGCTCCCAGTCAGCCCAAAGAACAAAGAGAAAAAATTAATAAAGCCATGAAGAGTTCAAGTCCTAGGAGGTTAAAGCAGACCTCTTCTGCAAAATTGACTTTGCAGAGCTTTTAACCATGTTATAGTTGTTTCCCCTCAACATCTACACACCCGAAGTTGTATTTGGAGTGATTCGTTCATGTTTGAGCATCTTTAATCGCTTATTTTCAAGACGCCATATTGCCGATCAATCCCGTTTTCACCGGCAAACGCCCACTACTCTGTACTTACTCCATTCTTCAATTTGCAATTTTGGTTCGGCAGCGTTGCATAGTCATTTTGGTACAAAAATCCGCAACTTGCAGCCGCAACTTGCACTCTGCAGCTATCCATAGGAGGTGCCGACAGCTACACGGCTCTTTGTTGTGATGACGTCGACAGCGACGTCAGCTCCCATTGGCAGTTTTCTAACCCAGAAGTGAGTGGTTTTGTTTCTTTATTAAGTCGTTTTTTGTAAATTATAACATAATAATCCACGTGTGTCATACATTATAACTATACAACAGACACAAGCACAATAGGTGCTGCTTTAAAACTGTTGAACTGCAGACTTATTGTTACTGCAGTCAGTTTTAACTGTGTCTTTGGGAAAGGCGTGTGTGTGTGTGTAAATACTGTTAATATACGCGGCCGTAGCTTATGTTGCAAACCCCTCTTGCGTAACATCGACTGTAACGCACGCTATTTAAAGGTCACACCTCGAGTTAAAATGCCTATGTGAAATACCATAAGGAAGTAAGGTCAAAATGAGGACACGCTAAAGATAAACAGAAAGTGCTAAATAAGTCAAATTAACAATCTTTGACGTAACAGCTGTTCAGGGTTTGCCCCCAATGACAAACATTCATCTGGACATGAGCCAGCAGGTATATAATTTTCTTTTTTTGCAAGGAGTAAAAACACAGAATTAAAATGATGGATCTGAGGCGTCAGTGGGGGAATTAGAAAGGTAGCCAATCATGCCTGATGGGAGCGGGGGAGGAGGTGGGGGAGTGGTTAGCCTCCTGCAGCCTGTGCCAGACGCCTCGGTGTTAGCATGCTACGGGGCTGTCGCTAGGGGAACAAGCCACACCTCCTATCTGGAAACAATGCCAGATAATGTACCTAACGCATGAGGTTTGGTGCGGAGATTTCACCGCTGCTACTCCGGCAACTTCAGTTTCCCTCCTTTGCTAAATTTATAATCCCCCTTCAGTGGGTTTTTTTATATACATAGATTAAAAAGAGTGTTTCCTTTCAGCTGTTTTTCACTTGAATGGCTTCTTGCAAATCAAACATAAAGCAGAAAAACTTAGAGTGGGGGAAGTAAATACACTGTTTCAGCTATTTTAAGTCAAAGCTGTCTATATCCTGGAAGAGCAGAGCACTCCAGTTTAAAGCAGACCTACTGTGCTTGTGTCTGCGCTATTGCTATAATCTATGACACCCGTGGATCATTATGTTATAATTTGCACATTTTAAATCGCAATATTCATCTAAAACGACTTAATAAAAGAAACAAGTCAGCTGAATTCCGCGCTAGAAAACTACGGTGCCCAACGGGAGGTGACGTCGCCGCAAAAGTCATCACAACAGAGTCGGCCTCTTTTAATCGAGTAGCCGATTTTTTTTCACTTGTACCAAAATGACTACGCGACGCTGCCAAATCCTACACATATCATCGATTAAGAAAATAAAATTGGAGAACGAAGTAAGCACAGAACAGCGGGAGTATTTCAGTGGGTTGATCGGCAATATAAGTGATTAGAGTTTGCTCAAACATGCACGAATCGCTCCAAAAACAACTTCGAGAGGGTAAATGAGAAGGAGAAACAACCACAACATGGTTAAAATCTCCGAAAAGTCCATTTTGCATAACAGGTCTGCTTTAAAACAATCTCCGTAAGCGTTTCTTCGTCTAATTCTGGATCAAACAATACAAAAGTCACTGTGCAGCTTAGAAAGTCCACGCAGGTAAAATATAACACTTCGATTGTTGAATGAAATGATCTGGAGGTTAGACTAAGGTGACTTTTTTAACTTTATATTGATATTGCAAACTGTATTAAGTTAATATCAAGACAGAAAACATATGATCACGGCAGAACTTTGACACGAGTGCGCTTCTTCTG
Source organism: Periophthalmodon schlosseri (assembly GCA_000787095.1). NCBI lineage: Eukaryota > Metazoa > Chordata > Actinopteri > Gobiiformes > Gobiidae > Periophthalmodon > Periophthalmodon schlosseri. The sequence continues at coordinate 53,703 of KN483603.1, read as the reverse complement.
AAAGGTATGGCTAATAGAAAAGAACAGGACTCATTCGAGGCTCAGAGGGGAGCAGCAGACGGCACAGCAGAGACCCAGATTCCTCCCCGCTCTGACAGCCAGCTCTTCTTATTAATTGCATTTTACTACCTTTTATGAAACTGGAAATGACTTCTACTTCGCGTGTGACTTTAATTGCATTGGCATTTGTGATCGACCGATATGGATTTTTTCATGTCCAGTACCGACTGTTCAGAGTCCAGAGTAACTGCTGGCCGATAAGATCTGTCGATATTTTTGGGACGATACTTTTGGGCCGATTTTGATCATTTTCCTCAAAAATATATGATTTGAAATTACACTTAATATAAATAGCGTCTATACTTCTTACTGCTCTGCATAATTAAACTGTAATAAGGAAAGATAATCCATCCATCCATCCATTTTAGACATTCACAACCCCATTTTTACTACTAACACATAATGGAGCAGTGTAATCTCATTTTGTGAACGCCATCATCACACTGGAGTGTTAAAATAAAGCTTTATGCAGCAATTGGAGAGCCCGAACCAAATATGGGCCTAGGCAGGAGGTTTAAGGCCGAGAGCCGATATGCAAAAAAGTGCAAATATCGACGTGATATAGCAACAAAGCGATCAAGCATTTTTCAGGTATCTAGTAATTGTAACGATACTGTAAACTGTTCTAGGAAAGCAAGTCTAGATGCTAAAAGTATGTTTCACTGGACAGAACGCTTGAGGACTCATACTTTCACATTCATCAACATTGAAGTATCACAGTTTATATAATTTCTCTATAAATGTGCAGTTCAGTTCTATGTACAAAAGGATCTTGGTCCAGCGCCGTATAGTTTCACTGCAGCATTGAAAACGATTCAGGAGCTGGCCTTGTCGCTGAAGTCTTGTATCTGTCTATACTGGGGCGACAGTAGCTCAGCTGGTGGAGTGTTTGCCCACTGATCTGAAAGTCAGCGGTTTGAATCCCGCTCCCACAGATGAATACTGTCACTGTGTCCTTGGGCAAAACAAATAATCCACCTCGCTCTCAGTGTCTGCGTACACCGGTGTATGAATGTGTGTGTGAATGGGTGAGCGGTTCCTTGATGTAAAGCGCTTTGAGTGCCTTGAAGGTGGAAAAGCGCTATATAAAAATGTGACTATTTAGCATGTGACCAAATGTACTATTGAAAGTAAAGTAAAAATCTATACAGTAAACCAGAAGCAATAGCGTTAATATGACAATCTGTGTTTAGTTTTTAGATCTAATGTATCCTGAATGTACCCAAACCATGCCCTCAATCAGTCAAACTAAAAATATATATAAGCATTACCTGTTGTATGAGAGACAGCTGTATATCACGTCGTGGAAAACGTATTGTAAATGGGTCACGCGCATGAATTTATTTGTAATCTTGACTTGAAGTGTGTGGCGCTATCTTTAGAAGTCCTTGATATGCCTTGTATGCTGCGTGAGGTTCCATGTTTTATGCCGGCCTGCCCTGGTGTGTTCCTCTGTGATACAGTCATTATGTATAGTAACAGGGATGGAACGTACTGCGCTTTATGTTGACTGCTAATTGGACTCCTGTGTAACGACAGTGTCATATTAACGACCCACATCCAGCTCATTGTAATATTCATGAGCTTCCAGCACCACCATATTTTCGGTGGGAGGACGTGATATTTTATAGGTTATATTATTGCAACACCCCGCTCTGGTGTGTCCCTTTAGTCTGCCTAAAAAGCTGCCTTGTTTCTTGCTTTCAACCCATGCTAGCACCAGTAATAAAGACTCGTTATCTCTAATTGCTGGCAGGATCCTTTTCGGGTTTTGTTCCTCATACATAGATAAAAGGATTTGTTCTTCTCCTGGTTAAAGCGGTCCTTGTGTGTTTCATAAAACAGGTGGGACCCCTACGGTAACTGGCGTACATCGCTACTTTCCCTTCCCTCCCCCCACCATCCTTCTTATTTGCATAGCACTAATGTGAGCATAAAAGCCAGTATGGGATTCTTTCTGTACTCATTAGCTTCATCTCTAGGTGTTCTTTATTCTGTAAATGCCCTATCATGTCCTGGCCATCAGAGCACATATTTTTTTCCCCGCTTTAAGGCACAAATGTAGCTCTTTTTCCTTCCATGCCTGGATTGTAATGCAGATTCACGTTAAAAGGGGTCATTTGAATGTGAGGTGTCCCTTTGGGCGAAATGGCGTTTGAAATCAAAAGAGGCAGAATAGAATTATGTTCATTGTATTGTGGACAAGTCAGATCACAGGGAGATATGGAGGGCTAACTCATGAGGCAAGGTGTTTTGAAGGGCAAACGGGCGTTAGCGTGTGGGTCATTGGAGGTAGAACTGCTGCCAAGTGATTTTCTTATCTTTATGAATTAAGCACAATTGCCCTGCTTCTGAACTCCATCCGGCAAGTTTTCCAGTTCATTTCAGTTTTGAAGAAGGAACCTTGATGTCAAACCTTTACATGGAGTTAAACCATGCGTAAGGCTGTTATATGAACCTCTATATTACAAGTGCAAACTACCAGAACGTAGACGACAAATGATGAAGAAATGAGTTTAGTCCAGGAGTAAATGCTCTTCCTCAATGACCTACGTATTTCCTGAAAATAAAATACTTAATTTAGTGACCTTTTGTGTATTCTGACAGGTTTTGGATATGAAAAAAAATAAAAATCATGGTAAATAGTCACATTTTTATATAGCGCTTTTCCACCTTCTAGGCACTCAAAACACTGGGGGCAAGGTGGGTTAAGTGTCTTTCCCAAGGACACAACAACAGCGTTCATCTGTGGGAGCTGGAATCGCACCGCCAACCTGTGGGTCAGCGGATCTGATTCCACTACCAATGATGTGTACGTCAAGAGCGGGATTCGAACCGTCAACCTTCAGATCAGGACAAACACTGTACCAACTGAGCTATCTCCAGCTTAATAATGGCAAAGACAGCCAATAAAATCAACCCAAATTACACGCTTCCAACTTACAAATTTTAGGGCTGAAGGTCTATTAAACCAATTTACGTTTAAGAGATGCAAATCTGTCACAAAGAATCAAGTTAGCATGGCAGAATATGTGGTACAACGCCTCGCCAACCAAGCTATATTTTCTACTGTGATGAGCCATTCATTATAGCCAGTTAAGATGACAGCTATCAATCTCCAAATGAGCGGTGTCATATACAATAAATTAAAGAAACAATATGGGAGGCCTGCTTGCGGATGTCAAAAATGCAAATAGACCTGAATAGATGTCTGGAAGGGGAGGGAGTGGTATAACTAGATCCGCTTATCCAACATGGCGGAGAAAAGGCGATTCTCTGACTTAGGGGAGATCTGTGTGCTCTAAGCAGAAATGGGAGGCCAAATCTTCTGCCGTTTTTGTTCTCATTTGTCTGAACATCAAAAGGATCAGCTGCGCCATGATTACGCGTGTCGTGCAAACTGGACCGTGATCCAAATTAATTGATGGAGCCATGCTAGAACACGCTTAGCGCAAATGGGTCGCCAATCACGAGGTTTTACAGGAATGAAATTGTGGGATATTATCAGCCACTGAAAAGGTGTAACTGAAGAGTACTCAAAGGTAGTGCACTCAAGCTTTTGCGAAATGGTGTTCTCTGAGCACTCAAAAATCCCCCGCTTGCATTTTGCCTGGATTGTTGCCTCGTAGATCAAAGTCCGGACCTCTCCTGTGCAGTTTTTAAGCCCACGAACATCATTAATGGGGTCTAATGATGTTTGTTTTGTTTTGTTGAACACCCCTAATATCTAATTGGAAATGGAGGTGTACTTTATAATGTATTTCAAATGTAGACATTATTTTAAGTTAGAAAATTTTAAATACTAACCCCAAGGTGACCAAAAGCACTGTGTTTAAAGGTCCTACATTACACAGAACTGATTCTTGTGAGCTTTAAGCCATGTTATAATGTAGTTACCTCATCAAAAACATACCTGGAGTTGTGTTTTGTTTCGTTCACACATGTTTGAGTAACACTTTATTATTAGTCTGTCTACATCTCCAAAGCTCAAAATGCTCTGTTGCACGTTGCGTTGTCATCAAGGGAGACTTTACAAGTTAACAGTTACCTTTAGTTCTGTAGAGATGGGCAATTCCAAGGCTGAAATCATCCAGATGATTCTAGTGAAGCTGTATGGAGTTTAAAAGCACAGTGGAGCACTTCCTGTATTACCACATGACATCACAAGGTGGAACAGAGTGATTTCCATTTGAGAGAAGAACTCAGCCTAAATATGCAGGGTTTGTGTGTTAAACAAAACTCAACTCCAGGTAGTTTTTGAATGAGGAAACAACATAACATAGATCAGAAAATAACGTAATATAGGCCTTTGAATGCGCCTCAACATATTTAAACATGGAAGTCCTAATGAGGCTGTGTACTGTATGTGATAATCACCTACATTTTGTCATTTAAGGGTGGACTTTGTAAACACAGACTAATGACATGCTAGCGCGCAATTATAGCAGGTTTTCTGTGTTGACTATAATTAGAGACACCTTGGATACGTGCATAGTAACTGGAGAGTATTAATGTTATGGGGACCTTTTACTTTTCATTCCACTAGACAGAAGATATGCATGAATACCAAAGTAGACCTAAAAGTCATAGAGATGTAGCTAATAAAGTTGGATTCTTTTACTTTTTTACTCTTGACAGGTGCGAAAAGGTGCGAATGTTTATTTTTACAGCAGAAATGAGAATTACATGGCATGAAATATACAGTGTGCCAAGACTTCCGAAAACTCCCATCACCTCTAATCCCATGCTATAGACCATATACTGTCACCCACTATTGCTCCAGAAATACCATTATCACTTCTACTTTATTGGCTAATGCTTGACCCATTTGGTTTAAAGACTCGCCTCACCTTGAAAGCGGGGAACTGAGCCAAGAAAAGTGCCCTCCCGCATGCAGACTGTGGATTTCAGGATGTTAGACCAGTCCATGTGCTCCGGCGGCAAGTTAATGCCCACTTTACAAATGCCGCCTAACTCGTTGCCATGTGTGACACTGGACACTCGCTATCTTAGCTGTGACTTCGCTTGTCGTACATCTTGTCGGGATTATAAAACCTCTTCCAGTCCCTAATCAAGGGAGTGACCATGTTTCTGGCTTTAAGGTATTTTTGCGAGCTTGAGAACTTTGGGAATTTTGAACATGATATTACCTGTTGAATAATCAAAAGGTGCAGATGGCGAAAACACACATGTAGAAATGCTAAGATCTTCGGGGACTGTGCAAAATTCAAGGATTACACTTTGACATACCATAGGGAAGTACCTCGCTCCTTGCTGCAGCCGAGGGCCAGTGTAATTTGCTGTGTCTTAAGCCCGACGCCGGAGGGTGTTGCAGGATTTAAAGACCTAACAAAATGTGCAATACCACATACTTATCAGGGGAAAGGAGGTGTCATAAGAGGGGCCTATGTGAAAAGAACAAATCTGCTGGCCAGAAGATATGTCAAATGAAATAGCTACGGTGCTGTGAATCGTGGTTATGAGCCAGCGCACTGAAATGTGTTTGCTGTGTGTGACTGGAGGCTATTTTAGGTAGGCTACAGATAAATCCAACTAATAAGCATATTGTCTGTAAATATTGTGACGGGAGCCAAGATAGGCAATGCAACGTTCATACATTAAAGTACAAACAGAAATAAACAAACTGAAAAATTCATAGCATTGAACTTGCAGCTATTAAATGCGTGGGTAACCTTTTCTGGCATTATGGGATATATTTGACACTTAAAACTACCTTGAACTACGTGTGATATTTGAAGAAAGAGCCTCACTTTATCTTCTAAGTCTCAAGATTATTGTGTATTCTGTTAAAGTGGCAGAGGTCAAGCTAAAGGGGAAAAAAAGGCCCTTTGATTGCTCCTCATGTTTTGCAAGGTTGTCAGAGTGAAATAGTTAAAGGATTATTTGAAAGAACTGAATGCTAGATGCCTTTCTGTCACACAGCCTTATATTGGGACTGAACTGAGCAATGTGGGCTATTTTTAGACATACATATAAAGTAGTTCAAACTACTAAACTGCTACTAAAACAGCTAATCCTAGTCATCCTGTTGGTACTTTGTTACTTTAAAGGTTCTATATTACACAAAACTGATTCTTGTGAGCTCTTAGCTATGTTATAATGTTGTTACCTTCTCAAAAACATACCTGGAGTTGTGTTTTGTTTCATTCACAGATGTTTGAGTAACCCTTTATTATTAGTCTGTCTACATCTCCAAAGCTCAAAATGCTCTGTTCCACCTTGTGATGTCATGAAGCGATAGTTTTCAAGTTAACAGCTACCAGCTAGAGATTGGCAATTCTAGGGCTGAAATTATCGAAATGATTCTTGTGAAGGTGTTTGGAGTTAAAAAGCACAGTGGAGCACTTACTGTATTACGACATGACATCACAAGGTGGAACAGAGCGTTTTCAGTTTGATTGAAGAACTCAGGCTAAATATGCGGGGTTTGTGCGTTAAAACGTGTGAATGAAGCAAAACACAACCCCAGGTATGTTCGTGCTGATGAAACAACATTACGACATTGATCAGAAAATAGCGTAATATGGGCCCTTTAAAACTCTGGCATTCTACAAAACAAAAAGAACGTGGGTTTTTGTCGGCTTTTTCGGAGCAAGAAATAGTTTTTAAAGAAAACTGTCTAAACGTGTATCACAGAAATTGCAATGGCACTTTTCAGATTTCCTCTTTTGTCTTCCAATTTCTTGAGTTTATAGTCTTGGCCAGACTTTTGCAACTCTGCCACTCTGAGTCTCTACTCTGTTAAACGCTAAGCACTGTCTCTTCATCTCCCATCTTCTCCCTCCTGCTTCCCTTTTGGCACTAATCTCTGTGCCCTCCATGCAAAGTAATCGGTTTTAGCCAACTGTTTATCCACATCCTTCACATTGTGGCAGCGTGTGTGTGATGCTGAATCCTGTATAACCTGTGCACTTTCTATCACACATCCCTTCCCCACAATACCCCAGTTGATTCTGGCTTTACTGTTCCCCCGGTAATGATGAAAAAGCTAAAGACCGTGCTGGCTGCATGGGGCATTGCACAAACAAGGCAGGCGCAGGAGTTACTGAAGAAGTGAAGCCTTTTCTTGTGTTTTTTTTTCTCTTTCCCCCTCCAGTATGCAGCCACATCAGCGCTATTGTTAGCACGTAGCGGGAGATTAGCGCTGATGTGCGAGTTAGCAGGCTTGGCTGGTGTTCTGTGTGGCGTGCTAACCCAGCCCACCCCTGCTTCCACCCGCTGCCGCCACCATGTCACAATTAGCCAAAATAGCAGCAGACGTGATTACCGGCCCTGGTGGCGACGCAGTCAATCCATCTCCGATCACAGCAATCCCCCCACTCCGGATCATTATCAGCATAATGAATACGGCACTCGCTTTGACTTAGTAGATTATGTACTTTGCCGGAATCCGTAGATAAATTGTGCATCACTTTGAATTAAGAGGCTAACAAGCTCATAGTGGCAGTTCAGGGAAGGCGGAAGAGACATTTTATGGGTAGGCTAAACTTAGCTACACATACAGTAGTGGCTGATTATGAGATTAGAGCGCCTGGTGTGTGGTAGACTTCACAAGGGTTCAATTCAGTTCTTTACTATTAATATCACACTTCTACTATGCATGTTTATCTGTGTCCAATGGTAATTTGTAATTGTATTCAACTAACCTCATTTATCATAACGAGGAAATATGAGCCAGTGCAGAGCAGTGACTCGCAGAAAAGAAGTGTGATATTAGATCAGACTTTGTTTTGTTTCATCCTTGCTTACAGTTAGAAATTGCATCTGAATTTACATTTTACAGTCTAATAATAACAAGATGCATTTACATAAATATAGTTTAGCTTTAATGTCATATTACTGTTGTTGGCAGGGCAGATTGTTAACAGCCTGTTTGTGCTACAGTCGGAGATGTTGTCCTCAGTTGCCTTCAGGAGCTCTCCTGCCTGGTCTTAGGGAGCAGCTCGTGCCTGTGGCCCATGTCTGTGACTAACTGCACTGCAGTCTGCTCTCTCCTGCTCTGCAGTGACGGAAGCTCCAGTGCTGTGACTTGATCTTCAGGGCTCTCTTTTGCCCTCTCTGCCGCTATGCAGAGGGTGTTGTTAGAGCAATCAGATCCACTGACCCAAAGGTCAAGAGTGCATTGAAAATGTGATTTAATCAAAACCAGGAAGTAGGCTTGCTTTAGAATCTCAACAATACAAATCCACAGAGCTTATAGCCCAGGTGGAAGCCTTTACAGCCACATTCAAAATTTGGGGCAAAGTCTGCATCAGCCTGCCATGATTGTCTCAATGAAATGTCTTTGAAGTGTCAGACAAAAGAATTCTCATCTGTGACGGCTGTTTGCTGTCTGTATTTAATAACTAGACATATAACATGGGCTGTTGTGCTGTTGGCCCTAGGAAGGTAAGCCTGCTTTAATGCAAGTGTCACACAACCACATTCAGCCACTTCGTGAACAAAGTAGTGTGCCAGCTGCTGCTCTTGGTACATAAAACACCCTGTCTATTGACTAACAAAGTAATTACATAATCTACTAAAACCAAACAAGAAGGCCCAATCAAGTACCTACTTTCTTGAAACAAACACACCAACCAACAGTAAAAATATGTGTATATATCCTATAAACTGCAAGTTAGAAATGTTGAATCCCTTACTTATGTCTTCAGGAATCCCAAGATCACAGCCGCAACTAACATTTAGCAAAAATAACATGTTCATCCCGTGTTTATTTTCCCCTCAACATGACCCTAACTGACTCATCACATGTAACTGATTTCCCCTCTTTCCAACTTGCCCCTCTAATTAGCAGGCAGCTTGCTAAGTGGTGGCAGACATGGCTTGATGTTCTGGCAGTACAGTGTAGACTCCCTGCAGGGTATAATAATGTCCTTTATGCCCTCCTCTCTCCTCCTCATATCCCATCTATTTTTCCCACTCTTTCTATATTAAGCCTTCTAGGTTAATCATTCCTAGAGGATGGTGGCAGTGCGGTGCCATTTAAGTGACACAAAACAGCCAGACTTTTTCATCTTTTTGTAGCAATACATTCATCAAGATATGTCAGTTTATGCTAATCTGTTTGGCCTCTTTTGACCCAGCTCCTGATGTGTTTGCAAATGCGTAGATTAGCAGTGTTTCACAGTATAAACGTTACAGTCTTCCATTTGTGTAATTACAAATGTTTTTATTGATGAGTCACCTGCTTGTCTCCATGGAGATCGCTACGTTTTATGCCATTTTTTGGAACATTCCAGGCAAAACAACAGCAGCTCCATGGAGAACTGAAGGATTCGGGCGCTACTCTTAAAAACGTACATAGTGCCTGTTAATATTTGCAGTTGAGTTGGACTGGAGGAGACACACATGCCCAATTCCCAAGTCTCTGGCTCACATAACAGACTTTTTAATGGGTTTAATGTTTAAACCGAGTAAAAAATGAGTATCAAACGCTATTTTCTGATCTATGTTGTAAAGTTGTATCCTCATCACAAACATACCTGGAGTCGTTTTGTTTCATTCACACACGTTTAACACGCAAACCCTGCATATTTAGGCTGAGTTCATTGCCAATCTCTACTGAACAAAAGATAAACAGTAGCTGTTAACTTGAGAACTACTGCTACATGACATCACAAGGTGGAACAGAGTATCGTGAGTGTTGGAGATGTAGACAGACTAATAATAAAGAGTTGCTCAAACATGCGTGAATGAAACAGAACACAACTCCAGGTATGTTTTTGATGAGGTAAATTATAACATAGACCAGAAAAAAGCGTAATATGGGCCCTTTAAATAGGATTTTTAAATAAGCTCTAAAGACCGTTCTAATCTTCATCTCTTCCAAAACATTCCTTAACCTTTCCTGACATGTTTGCACCCTGTTTTGCTTCTTTCCAATGGAGAGGCTTGGTGCTCTACTTCATTTGTTTGCATATAGGGGATATGTCCAGATCTGATGGATGGCTTTGGCTCCTCGCAGTCCCACAGTCACTCCGGGTTAACAATAGAATGTGCTTTGAGACTCTCTCCAAGGACCGCATCCTCAAATAGAGAGAGATAAATAAAACGCCCCCACACGCTCATACGTTGCATACAACCCACTGACATGTAATTCCCTTTTTCACGTGCAACACTAGCTATGGAATGATTACACGTCCACACACGAGTAATCACATATGGCCATACACTGCCCACTTTTCAGCAGAGCAGCACATTTGGACTGCAGTTAAAAAATTAAGAGGAGAAAATACTGCATTAGCATAGAAGAGGATTTGGAATATCTGATCAGTGTAATCAGGGCTGTATTTTTGGTGTGAGCTATTGTTATTTATAAAAGCTTAATTGGTGGGTAGATGACTGGAACATTTAGTCTGGCACAAGACCTTTTTGGAGCACTTTATTTTTACCATTGCGAAACAGAGCGTCTCAATGGAGGCTGGCTGATACTGATTACATGTGTGTTAGCGCAAATAGCCACACAAGTGTTTGGCTTAATATTATTCAAAAGTGCTAAACATTTGGACAACAGTTTCGATCCAGGCATCATTTGTGGCAACAGATTTGTCCAATTTGGCACAAAGACTTCTCCAAAATTCTTCACTCAAAGAAAATGGCCCCACAACAAACTTAAAATATCCAAACGATTTTTTATTTTTTTTATTTTTTTACCAGAGATAAACAGATTCCTGTGCTAAAATAACATAGCACTTCCTGTCAGCCAGTTCGAACGAGAGTGTGGCATTTTCACTTGTCGGGTGAATTATTTTGAACAAAGTCTGGAAAATCTAATCTGGGAGCTACTGCAAAGGTTAGGGTTAACGAATGGCGAGAATTTACATGGTTGCTGTTGGCTGCATGAGTGGCTAAACCAACTTACTACTATCAGAGCTAGCTTTGCGCACGAGGCAGTTGCGCGTAAAAGTGGTGAAATGGCTCTCGAAAGAAACCCACGAAACGATGATGAAAATGACATCAAGAAGGCCATTGACGCTCTGATAAAGGAGTTCGCTGATGTCAAGAAACAGCGGGAAGAAATAGTGAATCTTGTTAAGGATGTCAAGATGCTGCGCAAACAGAACGAGGAGCGGGACAAGCAAAAGTACCCGAATGAACGTTGTCATTTCGGGTCTGCAAATCAAACCAAGGACTTACGCGCGGGCTGTTAGCAGTGAGAATGCAGGGCAGCCAAGTGAGCAGGATGCTAACTCAGCTGAACAACTAGTGGCTGACTTCCTGCAGTCCAAAGAAATACTTTTGGACTGTAACAATGTTGAGGCTTGCCACCTGCTCCCTAAGAGAACCCCGAGGGACAAACCCGCTGTCGTTCTGAGGTTCATCAACAGAAAACAAAAGATTGCGCTGCTGAAACAGGGAAGGTAATTAAAAAAGAACAAATGTATTCATAAATGAGCAACTAACGAAGCAGAACGCCGACATCGCCAAAAAAGCACGTCACCTAAAGAAACAAGAGAATGTAACGCATTTGGTCTGCCAATCGTAAAGTATTAATGAAACTGAACGGAACACCCGAGAAGGCTGAAGTGTTGGTCATCGGGATCAGTAAGCAACAACCAAGTAAAACAATGACCCTTTAAAATCTGATGACGCAAAGTACTAAAGAAACCACTGAGTTACCAAAAAAGAATCGCTGAGTTAGAATGTATAGAATTACAAACATTTTAATATACTCTGCTCAATATACAGGAGTTTGAACAACACTTAGATCCAGACAATAACTTCTATAATTCAGTTAAAACTCATTGCTGTTATTATACGGAGGACCAATACAATATAAATGTCACTTCCAAGGACAGGTTGTCAATTATTCATTTCAATAGTGGGAGGATTTATGCCTACTTTGAAAAAATAAGGGAACAACACTCTGAGACCTGGATTAATTTCAATAGAGGAGTGGACTTCTGTTTGGATGGCTATGAACTCAAATATATTGCCCGTTAAAATAAAGCTGGAGGCGGTGTAGCTATGTTGGTAGACAGCAGCATCCGATGTGAGGCACTGGAGACCGTGACAACTGTTATCGATAATGTGTTGGAACTACTGAAATAAAAAAAAACGAAAGATGAAAAAATATAATTGTACAGCTTCTGACTCCAAGATTTTCTAACATTGTACACGTAGACTGTATGTATAATTGGACATAGCTAACGCACTAGCCACTGCGTTCCAAACAGGAAGTGAGCATGGGAGCTCATCAATTCCATTTACATTGAAGAATCGTCACCCCTCTTTCTGTGACCGCTGCAGTGAGCCTCGTCATCCTGGTGTTTTTATTCCGCTATTGTTGTCCGTAAATCAAGATATGAAAATTAATTAACAGACAAATCAAGTGCCTTCCTTTTTCGAGGTCGCTCCCGCTAGCATTAGCAACAGGTTTGATTGACAGCGTTGCCAAGTGCTCCCTGTTAAACCAGTGGTGCAGACAGGAAGGGGCGTTACCTTCAACAACCTCACTCTGGATTGACTCTTTGGTTGCTATGATACTCGTGGTCGGAATTCCAAATATGGAACTTCGCCGCTATAACTGCTCTAGCCTCAATGAGCTTCATTTGACGGGAGCCGAACGCTGTGGGTGATGTCACACTCACTTAGCCCACTTCTTTATATGGTCTATGGTTGTACATAAAAAAGTGTTCATATGTGGTGAGTTTAACACTGATTGATTAATCCAAATAATTCAACACAGGATTTTATAAACACAGTGATGAGTATGAATCTCTTTCCTCAAATCACCAAACCGAGTAGAGTAACAACAAACTCTGCCGCATTAATGGATAATATATTTACTAATGACATCGAAAACAACAAAATAAGTGGACTCTTAAGTGGTGACATAAGTGATCATCTGCCAGTATTTACAGTCTGACAGTGACTATAAAAACAAGTGCTCAAAGCAAGAAATTCAGTATGAAAGAATAAAAAATGAAGAATGTGTAATCTCGGATCTAATGGCACATAACTGGGAAATGGTGTATTCAGGAAGGGATGCAAACAGTGCGTATGACAAATCCATAGATATATTTGAGCTGCTTTTCAATAAAAACTGCTCAATCAAAAAATGTTATAAAACACAACGCAACAATTGTCCTTGGATGACTAAAGGCTTATAATACGGATGCAAAAAGAAAAATCTATTGTACAGAGCGGTTGTAAAAGATAGAACAGGAGAATCTGAAATGAGATACAAGAAATATAAAAACAAGTTAACCAACGTTATAAGTAAGACTAAGGAATATTATAAGAAATTGCCAACCAACGTTATAGGAAAGACTAAGGAATATTATAAGAAATTGTTGTTTGATAACCAAAATAACATAAGAGAAATATGGAATCTTATAAATAAGATCACTAATAATTGCTCAAGATAAAGAACTTACCATGAGTATATTACAGTAAATGACAAAGAATTCAAAGACCATAGTCAACAGCTTCAACTCATTTTTTGTTAATTAGGCCCTAAACTTGCACCTAACAATCCAATTCCTCCAACTGCAGACACATTCAATGAAACACTGATTGAGAAAAACCCACATTTAATCTTTCCTAAACCTGTGGATGAAATTGAAATTATAGATATTGTTGAGAAGTGTAAAATCAAACAAGACACTAATATGACAATAGTAAAGAAAGTTATCCGCAGTATTGCCAAAACCACTTGCAAATATATTTAAGTTAACAACAAATCAGGTACATTTCCACAACAAATGAAAACTGCAAAAATTCTTCCTTTGCACAAAGACGGTAGCAAACATGATTTCAACAATTACAGGCTGGTCTCATTGCTCCCACAATTCTCCAAAATCTTGGAAAAAAATTTAATAACACACTAAATGAATTCATAGATGAGCACAGGTTATTATCAGACAATCATTATGGTTTCAGGCCCAACAGATCTACATCATCTGCAATTAGGGAAGCAACTGAAGAAATTACAAATGCATTAGAAAATAAAGAATACACCATTGGGATTTTTTTTGAAACTCAAAAAACCTTTGAGATCCATTGATCATTCTCTGCTAATCAACAAATTAGAAAGATATGGTATCAGAGGGGCTGCACTAAATGGGTTCAGAGTTATTTTACTGGTAGAAAACAATTTGTGAAGCTGGGTGATCTGGAATCAGTGTCTGGACATTACATGTGGTGTCCCCCAGGGGTCTGTAATGGGCCCGACATGATTTATTTTATACATTAATGACCGGTGTAAAGTCACAAATTTGTTAAAGCTCATTTTGTTTGCAGATGATACAAATGTTTTTACTTCAGGAACAAACTTGACACAAGTAATCAGCTATGTAAAAATGGAAATGTCAGAATGTAACATACGGTTTGATGCTAACAAACTATCATTAGACCTAAAGAAGATAAAATTAATATTTGGTTATAAAATAATTACTAACATGGACATTGAAATTGATGGAGGCAAATTGATACTGTAAATGAAGTAAAGTTTTTCTCATATTTATCATGTTCAATATAAACTGTGAAGAAGCATTTTTATTGTAAACAAAGCAAAACAGGTGTTAGATCAACCAGCCCTCCAAATTCTGCACTTTGCTCTAGTTATTCCGTATTTACTATAATGTATTAAAATCTGGGTAAACTATTATAAGTCTTCTTTAAATTTCATCGATATTCTTCAAAAAAGAGCTCTAAGAATTATTCATAAAGCAGGATACTGGGATCATACAAATGAAATTTTTCTACAATCAGTTAATTGTTAAAACTACATGATCTTGTTCAATTACAAACAGTACAAATCATGTTTAAAGCTGTAGTTACCACCCAGTCTTCAAAATACGTTTACATACAGACAAGGGGTCTATAGTCTAAGAGGTAACTTCACGTTTAATCAACCCAGAGCACGGACAACCAGAAAAAGTTCCTGTCAGTATGCAGAATTACACTGTGGAACAGTTTAAAGGGGGCTTTAAGGCATTGTCTAGGCATTCATTATTTTAAAGCACTATTCAGACCTGAGGTATTCAGCCACTATAGGCTGGAAGAAGGGCAATAATTGCACTTGAGGTGAGCAGTACTATAATGATGTATTTCAAATGTATTGGGGGAAAAAAAAGTGGAAAATCTTAATAATTCTTGTATGTGTTATTTTTGTAGTGCACTTAATGTGTAACAAACAAACAAAAAAAAAAAACATTATCTGTGATTATGTACAATAATTGTGTGTAATGAGTCAACACAGGAAGTTAGTGTTTTCCATTATTATTATTATTAATTTTGTCCAGGTAAGGGTGAGAACTCATCCCATTTCATTTCGAACATGGCAAATATAAGTGTTCACACTTAGAGATTAATTTGTACTTTCTTGTTTCTGAGAAACCTATTTTTATTATTATTATTTCTTCTCTATGTGCCTTTTCCCCTTGATGACTGAGTTGCATTATATGTTAAAGACACATGCTAAAAATAAACAAACAAGCCAAAAATAAAAAACAATTGACAAATATGGATTCATATTTTGATTGTGGCCCAATAATGAAAGAATGCATGTACCCAAATGTATCTTATGTCACTCGACTGGAGAAGCAGTGCAGAAACATTTGCCCACCACTGTTAGCAGTTCGACCCTTGCTACCAAAGTTGCATATTTGGGCAAGATATTCCACCCAACTAATCTACTAATGTGTCTTCGTAAGTGACTGTGGTCTGTCAAAGAAAAAAATCCATCGTCATATGTGTTCTTTATTGGCTGTGAAGTGCCATATTTGTAAGCTAGCAGCTGGTGAGCTTAAGTGAAGGCTATTTACTATTGTGTCTAATTGAAGCATTACTGAAAACGTACATTGTGATTTTACACTTTCATGGAAACTATGAATAAAAACACATTTCATATATATATTTTTTGAATACGTCTGTAAATAATAAAATGAAGTAGTAATACAAAACAGGAGATTTCTCTGGCTACGTGTGAACAGTATTTATGATATTCCATTATTTACCTGCTGTGGTTATAAAAAACTCGGACAAAACCACTGCAAAATCAGAATGTGTCAAAATGAAATAAATGGCCAATTCAGAGCTCTCCATTAAGTGCTCAGTGTCCAGTGGAGCCAGCGCCGCATCAGTGTGTTGCTAACAGTGATGTGATGAGACTGCTAACATGGAGGCCACACACCGCCGCCCAAGTCAAATGTCTGCCAGCTGAGCATGGCCCTCACTCAGCCTTTTGTGCTTCCTCTGGCCACAAGCGCTGCTGTCATTTACTCCCTGCTAATTTGTTAGGAATGAAGGATTGTGCTGGCTAATCAGTAGTTAAGAATTCCTAACTAAAGATGTGCATTTCAAAGTAGCTGAAGGTCAAGACGGTCTGACATGGCAGCTCTAAGTGAACTTTTTTGCTTGTGTTAGCAATGCCTCCAGCCATTATCTGTCCTTGAAGACACACTTGCAAAAAGGGGCATGATGCCATTTTGTAGTGTTGCAGTTGAAGGAAAAGACGGTTCAATAAAAAATAATCCCATAAAAAATTGGCTAAAATCAGTCAGAATCCAGAATGAATCATCAGTCAGAATATTTGATAAACGTGTAAGATGCAGACATTTGTAGGAACAGGCAGTATTGCAGTGGTTAAATCGGTTTCATTTCATTTTCTAATTTAATTTTGTGTTTTTGTGTGACATTGTATGAGCCTTTAGTTAAGGATATGCCACCTGCTTGTCTTCATGTCATTGTCGTGCCTATAATACTCTACAGTAGTTGACAGTAGCTCAGTTGGTGGAGTGTTTGTCTTCTGATCTGAAGGTTGGAGGTTCGATTCCAGCTCTCACAGATGAATACTGCTGTTGTGTCCTTAGGCAAGATACATAACTCCTGAATTAAGTGTGAATGGGTGAGTAGTTCCTTCATGTAAAGCACTTTGAGGGCCTTGAAAGGTAGAGAAGCATTATATAAATGTGACCATTTACAGCATTACATTAGACGTATCTATCTCCATGGAGACAAGATCTGTGGAGAGGTAAGCCCGCACACAATATGATTATATGAGTTTTCTTTTTTTGTTGTAGCAATAACAACACAGGCTAATCAATCACATCTCCATGGAGACGAGCAGGAGATGGACCCCTAACCAGAGATGTTACATAGTGCTGAGGATACTGCATTTTATCATTGTAGAGACAGTGCTTTGGTGGATTTCTTTACTAGATTCCCCATAGGTTATGTTCAACGTTTATGTTACGATTCATGACACTGTAAGATGGCTCCTTTCACCAATGAAAACACAACAGCTGTCTCTTGAACTGCAGCATTATCCATAACAGAACAACATGCGTGCTCCACTGTTAACCACTCGTCTCAAGAGTAAACCCATGGTATCTTTTGCGGTGTCTGTTTTGATCGATTTTGTTTTTTCAAGGCCGAATTAAATGTGGCAGCCCTGGAGACATTTGTGCATCTGTAAAACCGCGGAGGCTAAGGATGCTCTGCAGGGTGAACGGCAGGCATGTGGCTGGGGAAATGTACTTCCTCGCTTCATTTCATCTCCCTCTCTCCTTCTTTGTCTCTTCAAAAAAGCCAGCCACAAACCTGCAGCAGGGATTCTTGGTCAGGGAGCACCAGTAGTGTTGTGGTAGAGTGACTGCACACTTGTTCTATTATTAAATCTTCCCCGGTTATGTAAACTGCCGAGAGATGACACCAACGGATAATGATTCACCAGCGTTCAATTGTGTAACCGGCTTACGCTGACGAGGAAATCAGAGGTGGGATGTGTCAAGAGCCAAATTTAAAATCAAGTATAAAGACCTCATTCATGCGTTGCTGGGAATGGGATCATTTTGTCTTCGGTGGCAGGGCCAGACTTTGAAACTCTTTGGAATTTCCTACGTCTTTTATTTATACATAACAACACCCATTAGAGGTTAATTCAAAGGGCAAATTGTAGCATTTTCGGCGAATTACAAGATCCCAAATGTGATAAGGTTTAAAACGAGCGATGTCAAGACAATATAGGTCAAAATGGTTGCCTGGGATCCAGATTACACACGTACAGACAATACTTTACACAGATGTGAGTCTCGTCACCACTGAATCACCCCTAGCTCAGATAGGCGTCACTGCCAGGCGGATTCGCCAATCAGGGACACGCATTGTCCACGTGCTTACCAAGAAAAATGTATATTTCACAGGAGACTGAAAAATGTAGCAAATTTCTGTAGAATCAATGATTGAAGATCTGTGTTAATCTGAGGTGAGAGAACTTTTATTTTGATCAAAATGATGGACCAATGAGCTCCTTTGCTTCACAGTGAAATGTCACGATAATTACTATATTGACTTATCGTTCAGTATATGGAAGCTGGAACAGTATTTTTTTTGGTAAATATTTATCGTATGTACATTTTCTTAGCACTACTGGGAAATTTTTGGTTATTTTTTGGATACACGATAAGATTTAAGCCATAAAAGGTTGAATTAATAACTTCTACGACTCATTACAGATGCAAACTAAGTACTGAAGTGTTTAGTTCTGCTATTTATTTAATGTTTTAACAATATGGTACATTTAGAGTAGTTTTGTGCTTTAAATCTGCTCTTGGGTTATTGTGTCAGTGGCGCAAATTAGATTCAATATTATAGTTTACTGTCTATATTTACTTCAGCAATATATCGAACCTCAAAATGTGTTAACGTGACAGGCCTATGTGCGACAAAGGGAGTAGTGACGAGACTGATATCCCTCTGTATGAAAAATACAGTAGATATTATTCTGGACTTGCCAGGCAACCAAAATGGTAAAGTTAGTATTTCTTTTGACACTGCAAGATTCAATCCTAGTACTTTCAGTTCTTATTTTCTACCATTCCCAACATCACAGTCTTATCAGTTATTACAGATTCGCAGACAAAGGCACTAAAACTAAAACTGGCCTGGAAACATACAAGCAGACTTCTTTGTTGACGTCTATATAGCTCCAACCAATTACTGTCTCTACTGTTCAGAAATCTACCAAATCTGAAAGCTCTTTTTCCCAATCATCATTTGAGAGATCAATTATGTACTTTTCTCAGCCTTTCAGATAAATTAAAAGCGCTGTAATCCCACTTCCCTTTCTGGGGGATTTGGAGAGGGACATTGATTTGCTTTTACTTCATAAATCTCCTCGATGCTGCAAAATGATGGATGATCATTTAATGTAGCTAAATTAAAGCAGGAGGCGATGTTCCAAACCATCAAACAAGTGAGATCTCATCTGCTAAATGTGCCACTCTTTTGTGCATTGCATTCTGTTGACAAATTCACCAGAAAGATGTGGACACGTATATTAGAGAATGCTCACTGACCCGTTACCACTCAAAGCTGTAGTAATCTGATTATGGTTAGCACATGCTTGTTCTATGCGGTATTTGCACTGGAACGCCAGGGTATGTTGGCCCTAAGCGGAGTAGCACAGTACAACCACTCAATCTGACATTTACAGGGGACATATGTTGCAAAATGTACTTTTTGGATCTTTTAACCCTGTTGTCTGTGTAATCCCTCAGTCGTCCAGGTATGATCCATAGTAAAAGAAAAAATCAAGACGTTTTGCTGCTCATCCAAGCCGCTTTTTCAGTTCTGGTCAGATTACTGGTGGACACTGCCTTATATCTATCTGAAGGGAGGAGATAACTGCACTGAAACTAACACACCTATTGTTTACAGTTTCTGTTTGTTGGCTAGAGCTAATGAGCAACATTAAGTGTGAACTGTGCATGAGTCATACTTAATCATTCAGGCCCCTAATGGGTGCTCTCACACATATTAGCATACTGGCTAGCCCTATTGTTTTCTTTGTTTTAATTTGGGTCTGAGGATAGAGTTATAAATAGGAGATAAATGTCAGAAAAATGTCCAGCAGTAATCTGACCAGAACTGAAGAAGCGGCTTGGATGAGCAGCGAAACGTCTTCACTCCTACAACTTTTTGTCCAGTCGACAGATTCTTTTTTTCTTTTCCTTTTAACCCTGTTACAACACTGTGACCTTTTCAAAAGCAACTGGGGTTGTATTTAGCTTAATTCACACTTCTTTTAGTAATGTGTGCGCTCTCCTTCTGAATGCCCAGAAATCCCTCCGTTTCAATTATCCTCAGATGGTGACGTATTAGGAAATAACCTGGATGTTTCCTGTGCAGTTTTTGGGTCCATAAAACTTCCCCAGACTCCATTTGAGCATGTCTGTGGTAAAACTGGTTCAACACAAGTGCACGCGTATATTAGCACGCTGGTCACGTTGCTACATGGTTGCTTTGTTGTTGTTTTTTCATGGTCTTGACAAGAGCTTTCAGATTGCACAAAAAAGTGTCTGATTAATATGACTGAACATACACTGTGCAGAACTAGAATCTGTGTTAACAATTTCTTACACAAGATTACATTTTTGGACTTTTTTCTGACATCAGACAGACAGATTGACAAAAATGATTTAATACGAGCAAATGTGTGAAATAAAAGTGATGACTGATGTGCAAATGATGTAAACTTTCCTGACAGGTAAATCCAATCACATCGAGACATAGGAGGCGTTAGCGTACGTGCTAAATGCATTGGACCCGCTAAAAAGCAGACGCAGTGAGATTAGTGTCTCTTATCGACGCTTTACGGACACAGCTCCTGGAACCAAATGAATATGTAAAATGTGACGTTTTGGCCAAAATGTGCAAAAGAGAAGGAGGAGAAAATGCAGATGAAGTTGTTTAATGGGCGCTGCTTTATTTATCAAGACAACCCGAGCAAAAACGTTGTGAAAATCTAACATGTTAAAAAGGCAGGTATAAATTAGCTGCGGAGGATAGACAGTTCCACTTTCAGTAACAACGGTGCTTTAAAAGTGATGTAAAGTAAAAGGGCACGAGTCTATTAACTTAGTGATTCAAATGAACTAAATTATTGGCTATTTAATATAATTATGTTGTTTTGAAGACTTGGTGTAATAACACAACACACTTTACCTGTGACACTTTGTCCCAGACTCATTGTCAGCAGGACTAAAAATTGTGCCTGGGTTTCCCAACACGTTTCTTGTGTGCGCCCATCAGCTGTTTCTTCTTTATGTATCTTTGGATTTAGCTCTGGATGAGGCTGGGCGACGTGCACGAGGCTTGTATGCCTAAAAGCATATACCGGATTTTCTGGAGTATAAGCCGCACCAGCCAAAAAATGCATAATAATGAAGAAAAAAACATATATTTCACCTATAAATCACATCTGAGTGTAAGTCGCACCCCCGGCCAAACTATGAAAAAAAGTGTGACTTATAGTCCGGAAAATACGGTATCTACAATGAGCACGGTGTAAAGCTGATGTTTAAAAAAGTTGGAAATTGAAGAAAATAATTAATTGTATTAAATGATTGAAAATACAAATAGGCATAGTAGAGAAGTCAGTCATCATATTCTGTAGGCCCATGCGTGTGCGAAAAGTCTTTTTGCTCAGATGCTAAACTCTAATTTACATATTAGAATTGAGGTAGGAACAAGCAGTGCAGTTTCTAATGGAAAATTATGTGCAACACGCCCACAAATAGCTCATGCAATTTTTCAGTTTGCGCTCGGAATACAGCACCTTCAGCGTAAGATTCCGTTTCTTTCTTTGGGCGCAAAAAGTCTTGTTCCAGTGGGAGATCATTTTACTTACTCAAATCAAGAAGGGGCCAATCCCAGCTGCTGTTCTGCTCTTCTCCTGTTTGTGCCCCCTCCACATTTTCGGCACCCTCCCCATCCACCCCTCCTATCCACACGAGGCCAGCACACTGTTAGTTATCATGTTTAATTTGTTCCCCACAGCGTCTCCAGTGTTCTCCACCAAATTATCAAAGCAGTTTGATCTAGCCCGAACACTATGTATGCGTGCAAAACATCCGAAAAACAGAGGAACAGAAAA
Source organism: Periophthalmodon schlosseri (assembly GCA_000787095.1). Classification (NCBI taxonomy): domain Eukaryota; kingdom Metazoa; phylum Chordata; class Actinopteri; order Gobiiformes; family Gobiidae; genus Periophthalmodon; species Periophthalmodon schlosseri. The sequence continues at coordinate 31,739 of KN483603.1, read as the reverse complement.
ATGGAAAAGGGAAACAAAGCATTACAAAGGCTTTATGCATGTGTGACAAGCCGCACTGCTCCGACGTATTACAATGTTATCTGATTTCAATAAGATGTGCCTTGTGTTTTGTATAATTTTAGATAACTGCTCCAGCCAAATAAAAAGCTGTTCCTTCAGAAGCACCTCTCACGACACTAACTCAGCCTGTCTGCCCCTTTTATTAAAACTGAATTAATTAACCATTCATAACAACGGGGTGTGCAGTTGCAGAGTGGTTAGTGGTCTCTAAGCGGGGAAGTTGTGAGGTTGACCCTTGGACATGACCCTGACTGTGGGTTATTTATGGTTACTCCGGCTGAATAAGAATTGTCTGCTGATGTGTGTGCCCTGTTACTTAAAGACGTTGGTGGGAAGAGTTCTGGAAATATGTAATGAAAAGCAAGCACAGTAGCTTAAAATGTACTCAACAAGTACTGCCATATTTGTACTTGAGTAAACAGTATTGAGTACACATGAAAAGTACTGCTCAAAGTACTATTAAAGAAGACCTATTGTGCTTGTGTCTGCTGAATAGTTATAATCTATGACACCCGTGGATCATTATGTTACAACTTGCACATTTTTAATTGAAATATTCATCTAAAACGACTTAATAAAAGAAACAAGTCTGCTGACTTCCACGTTAAAAAACTGCGGTGTCCAATGCGAGTTGACGTCACTGTAAACGTCATCCAAACAAAGAGTCGGCACCTCCGATGGACAGCTGCAGATCACTCTACCAGTTTTATTACATTTGTACCAAAATGGCTACACACCGCCGCCGAATCTTGCGCGTATCTTGGATTAAGAAAATAAAATTGGAGAACAAAGTAAGTACAGAGCAGTGGGCGTGTGCCTGTGGCGGTGAAAACGGGATTGATCGGCAGTATGGTGTCTTGAAAATAAGTGATTAAAGATTGCTCAAACGTGCACGAATGACTCCAGATACAACTTCAGGTAAATGGTGAGAGGAAACTATAACATGGTTAATTTTGCAGAATAGATCCACTTTAACGCTTTGCACTATCTTACTAGCATTTTAGATCTATGTTGTATACAAAACTTGATTATTTAAACTGAATTGAGTTGTAAACCACAATCCCCTCTGGCCAATAAGAGCAGGTGATGCAGTGTGTGTTTATAGAGAGGAGCAGAGAGAGCGGTGAGACTTTAGTGGATTCGGCCGATCGGGACATGCTGTACTCAGTAACCTCTATGATTTTAAATGAAGCAAATTACAGTAAGGAGGCTAGAATTCTCAAGCACAAGTACATGTTAAAAAGAGTACTGAAAAAGTCTACTCAAATACAGTCATGTGAGTATTTGTAAAGTTACTTTCCACCCTGCTCAAAAGTTTACTAAAACCCAGCGTTGCTAGGTGGGCAGCTGTTGCTACAGTACATACCACATACTGTGCAATGGCAAATGTGTGAATGTTATTCTCTTTTGCTTGTCCTGTTTTTTTATATGCTGCGTACTGGCAAGAATAAAATGTTCCAGACTTTTACAACGCTATAGTGGCTGCAGCCAGGGGCGTCGGACTGGGAAGGGGGTTAAAGAGTTCTGTTTACCCAGGGCTCACTGCAGAGAGGGGCCCCTCACAAAGTCTGTAATGTGCATTTTTCATTAGACAACACATAGTGCAGTGCCCACCAAGATAATTTGTGCCCAGGGCCCAGAATTTGGTGCTACACCCCTGGTTGCAGCATCAATATTACATAACTAACCAAATGTTCAGTGACATATTTGGTGTGTGTCCAACAGCACCCCAAAATGCAATGCAAAACAAAATTATTGTTTTAGTCTATTTTTTAGAAGACTTTAGAATAGATCCCAGTTTAATCCTGATGTAGACTTGGTTCGGTCCTGTTCTAGTCCTTGTCTAATTTGTGAACATCCCTTTAGAATAGGCCTGTCACCTTAATGACTATATCGTTCAATACATGACAAATGGAATAATCATTTTCGGGGGTCAATATTTATCGTGGATACTCGGTCTTTGCACTAGGGGGAAGATGTTGGTTATTTTTCTGCACTATAATTAGATTTGAGCTGTAAATAACTGAATAAATAACCTCTATGACTCATTATAGATACAAACAAACTAGTTTAGTGTATATTGTACATTTAGAATATGTTTGGGGAGATAATTCTGCTTTATGGTTTCAATATTATCGTCTATCGTCTACATTCAGTTCATCGCTCTTCAAAATGTGTTATCGTGACAGGCCTACTTTAGAGTCCCATATACTGCGATGTCCTATAGCGTCCAGCATTATAGTGATTGAGGGAGAGGCAGCGTGTACCAATGCCCTCATGCTGTAGTGTAATAACATCTTGTGCTTTCTGCTCACTTTTCAGTGTTGTCGCAGCCTCATTCCTTTGTCCAATTTTGTGAAAAATAGCGCTTTGTCCACATCCACTAACCTTTTGACACGGCATGAACGATGTACTACATGCCAAGCGATGACCCGCGCCGAGTTCCAGCCTTGATAATTAAAGCTCATTGCATCTCCACGCCGTCTTTATTTATAGCTTAATCTAATTTAGCACAAGGAAGGAAGACAAAAAAATCAAGTGCACTTTCCAGTCTAATTGATGCAGGTTTTAGTCTTGCATCCTCAGCATTCTGTCGGACGGCGGAGTTAACTAGGTGGCGGCTGAAGTGCAGAGAAGATGGAGGAGAAAGGAGGGGAGAAAGAGGAGGAGGAGGGGGGCGAGAGGAAGATGAAGAGAAGGAAAATAAGGTTATCGCGTGGGGGTGCAAATTTGATTTCTTCTACAGTCATTGTTAGCTGGTGGCTTTGAGGCAACGTGAAAGCACAGTCCATTTTCTGTGAGGGAGATTAGCGCAGCGCTGGGTTTGTTTCTATTTGAGGAATAATAAAGAGTGTGTCTCTATACAGAATCTACTCCTCCAGCCGGTCCTATTACCCTACCACTGATTTCCTCTCCGTATAGAAATGTAATCTTATTTTAGCCATTTGGAAAGTAAATGCATACAGAAGCGCTGTGGAGGCAAAGCATGGGGGAGGCTGATTTGGTGCAGTCCTGCCTGAGCACTCCAGGTGATACGCTCACACAGGAGCTGCAGAGAAGCACTTTACCAGAGCAACAATGTCATCTTAATTATGTGCTTGGGTAAAACCGGCACTGACACTGGGCCACAGTCCCTCCCCAGGTGCCTCCGAGGGGAAGGGATTGCCTCACATGTGTCTCAAACTACCGCACACTTTCTTGCATACTTTCTGCACCACTCTTATTTTTAGCATCTTGACTTTTTGCAGCAATGGGGAACCTCCCAAATGACCTGAATGTAAGGATGCACTTGACACCTTTGTTCATTAAGAGAAATTGGGAGCAGAAAGGCAGCCTTTCATACACTCCCATGACAACAAGCCAACACCAGGAATGGGCCACGGAGAAGGAGCTTTGCAAAGCTTATGGAGCCCCACTTCTCAGCCTCCCAATAATTCACTCTGCTCCTGGTGGAGTAAAGGTGTCAGCCAAGACATTCTCGTAGCCGCCTCATTCCAATGAAGAAATAGAATGATGAAAGGAAAACACCAGAGGGGATGGGGGAGGACAAGTGGCTCTTTTAATGACGCTGGAGTGTGATGGGAATGCTGTTAATGAGGAGGGCTGGGATAAGGAGCTATGCTACCCACGTAGAGATAGACAAGTCTGGGAGGAGCCTGCAGAACAAGTGGGCTCAGCTCGGCTCCGGCACAGCTGAAGACCACTACGCTGTGGGATGAATAGGGTTTGACTGTGAGGCAGGAGAATATGGCATTAGGAATGAGCAGTGAGTCCCATTCTCCCCTCTCCCAAAGAGACTGTGCCAGCTCTCTGGTGGAGATCAGAAAGGTGCTAGATGGAAGTGAGCAGCGAGGGAGAGAGAGGAGAGAGAGGGACAAAGAGAGAAGGAGATAGAGAGGGAGAAAGAGAGAGAGAGGGAGAGAGACAGTAGCCCCGGGAGGCTCCATCTCTAGTCAGTAATTCCACTGGGGCTCTCCCCATCTCCAGATGAAAAATAAATAACCTCTTCAGACGGCCGGCCTCTCCTCTGAGAGAGAGGGAGAGCTCTCCCAAGAGCGAGCTTCACTTTCCATGTAGTTATCTACTGTCTCCTCTCTTTAACTCTGTCTTTTTTCACACACTGTCACAGGAACACACTTCACACCGTGACCAAAGCTGCTTAAGACATGCTTATACAGCAGCCTTAGCTTTTGAATAGTTACTCTTGTCCTTACATATGAACATCTGCCAGAGCATGTAGAGATATTGCACTTTCCCCATTCCTATGTTCTTATGTTCTTTTTTGTATGTTTGGTGCACCTGCCTTCTCACCATACACTGTAATGCAGACACTGAACACTCACAATTTTATACTAAAATTGTGAGTGTTCAGCTCAACTGCAGAAAGAGCTGAAGTTGCTTGCCATTGCTTACACGCTAAATAAAAAGCCAGTGTCTTCCCTCTTGCCACTTCACCACACTTCTTTGTGATGAGTCAGATTCTAAAGCACTAGACGCATCACTCGCCCCTGGCTTCTCTCTTTCTTTCTCCTCGCGGCGTTTCATCGTTCTCGTCACTGTTGTCAAGGTGCATAGTACAACACTGTCATTGCGCTCACAGTAAGTCACTTTGTCTTCAGGTCTGCAATTAGGTCTTTTTCATTTCACCAAGACTGACTCCACCAGAGCGAGGCAGAGGGACGCCGCCAGCTGCCCGGGCTAAAGGCTAGCTGGACTGTGGTGTTGTGGAGAGGGCAGAGGCTTGATTGTCCAGTCAGCGGAGACTCATGGCTGATTGTGCATGACCAGTCGCTGAGTTTGCCGGAGCTCTCATGCAAAAAGCAGGAACATGATGTCTTGCCTGTACGGCTCTGTTTGGTTTGTTAGACACAGACTAGACATGTTTTGGCTCTCCCTGTCCACTCCGGTATGCGTTCAATGTGCGTCAGCTGACATGTATTTGGAGACAGCGTAGTGTACGATGGTTCTATCTTACAAACGCATAACCCGTAACTTGTGGGGTAGGGTGTGACCATAGACTGTATATATAAATGGAAATACCTAACCTACTAGCCGCTGCGTTACAAATAAGAAGTGAGTATGGACGCGCTTCTGGCTACAGCCTCGCTCCGGATTGGCTCTTTGGTTGCTATGAGACTCGTGGAATTCCAAATACGGATCTCGGCTCCAAATTCATCCCTATAACTGCTAGCCGTAATGAGCTTCGTTTGACTGGAGCCGAACGCTATAGGCGACATCACACTACCTTAGTCCACATCTTTATACAGTCTATGGGTGTGACAGATGGTTTGTTAACAATGTGTTATATTGTTCATGTAAGTACAACCAATTAAATGTTCAAGTCTGTTCAAGTTTATTTTCATTTGAGGGTTGATATCTCTCTATTTTTAATACAGAGGAATATCAGTCTGGTCAACACTCTCTGCCGTACGTCAAGCCAGGCTCAAACAAGATTCTTTTTTCAGACCAAGGTTTAGTTTTAGTTTTCATACCTCACAGTTTCGGACCTGACCGGTAGGAAGAGGGCACCAAAACTGGACACGTCACAGCAAGATCACAGAACCACTCTGAGGAAAACCGCTAGTGAGCAATCGAAACTAGTGATGGGACTTTTGGCTCTTTTAGGGGATGCGAATCTTTTGGATCCGTTCATTTCAAAAAGCTGTTCAAAAGACTGGCTCTTTAACTATTTATTTATATGACAAACCAGTGTGAGACCTCATTTTGTCTACAGTTAATCACAGAGAGAAATGACCATGGCTCAGATCTGTTTAGAATGGTTCAAACTGAGATTGGAAGAGTGTTTACCCGATTCGGTTCTTTTCAAAAAATGAGAAAATGAGAGTTTCTAAATGTTTATGTGAAGGAACCGTTCAAAAGAGCCAACGTCACATCACTAGTTGAAACTGTCGTTTATGAAAACAAACTAAACCTTGGTCTGAAAAAATCTATTCAAATGAATTTATCGGGAGACCAGATGAACTTCAGTGGATCAGATTTGTTTGTTCCAGTGACGCATGTGAAACGAAGGAGCTCATTTTGAATAAAATGACTTTTCTCTCACCTCAAATGAAGTTGAGTTTAGCGCGTCACTCATTGAATCACTAAACGCATCTGTGACCCAGTGTCATGGTGATTTGACTTTTAAAAAAATGCACTTAAAGAATAAAAAGTAAAAGTATTTCGTGCACATTTTGAGGTCTTGTAAGGCTTCAAATGTAGTGATTTTGATACAGATTTATGTTGAATTTTGTTGTTCGATCGTTTTTTCCTACCTGTTTTATTTGTATATTTTTGTTTGCTCAAATTATGAACGTGTTAAAAATGAACCCCTCAGCCTTTTCAGCAGGTCTCAAACAATAATAAAAAATACTTTTACTTTTCATTCCTGTTCAAAAATGTAGTCGAGTAGAAAGTACAGATGCCTGCTTTCAAATGTAGTGAAGTAAAACGGGACATTACGCGCATGGGGCTAAATTTGTACTGGTTACGCTCAGAGGGCAACTGCACCACTGCTGCACTTTGTACTTCCTTGTAAATCCGCAGTAAACCAGTTGAAATGAATTTAGCAGTAAACAGTTAATTTGCAACAAAAACTAAAAAGATTTGACCAACAAGATCCATGTTTCGCACTATATCTGAAGCAGGTGCAAACACTTTTAAAACACAGCAGGTTTATGGAACGCTTTCTTACTGCTTTTGTGGGGGCATCTTAATCTTCGGGTGATGACAGTTTTCTAAATTTCTAAATGTCATGCATGGAGTACGCCGTCTGACTTTATATAAATAATAGGAGTCTAGCTCAGTACAAGGCAGTGCTTATAAACAGTTTGTGCTATATTCGGGTAACATTTAATTTTAGATTTTTTTTCCCAGTTGGTGTAATGGCAGGAGTTAGGCATAATGGCCAATGTGAGCCTTATTTCCCAGCGAGTCAGCAAGGTATAAGTAATTCTTTCCTTGGTCCTGTATTCTACGTTGTGTTTCTTACTGAAGATCCAGTTGAAGTTCTGCTAATGGTACAACCTTAATTCAAATGTACTGTATTTTCCGGACTATAAGTTGCACTTTTTTTTCATAGTTTGTCCGGGGGTGCGACTTATACTCAGATGTGACTTGTATGTGAAATTATTAAAATATATCACTTCACATCTTTGTTATTGTCACTCTGACAACTGCGCGAGGGCACTCTAGGCTTGTACCAGTATGACAGCCACGGGAAACGGTGCTTCAGCTACTTCCGGAGCTGCGCTTCATCTACTTTCGGAGCAGGCAGAGTTGTTCAGAAGCAACACCGAAGATGAAGAATTCAATAGATTTAGTGATTTGGAGTGAGATCGAGAGTAAACTTGTTAGCTTGTTTTTTATGCTTTAGTCTGATTAACTGTTAATATCTTACGTTAACATACCAAACACATATTCAGTTCACTGTCTATGCTTCACATATGTGTTATGTAACGGTTGCAGTTCACTTGTTTGACCACTAGATGGCGATGGTGTATTTGTAATACCTGTAAGAAAATTTACTTCTCATTTTCTTTTATACATTCCTTATTTATTTCCCCTTCATTTATAAGACCATAAAGGTGATAATTTTTCATTTGGAACAATATTGTAAATGGTTAGTTTATCATAAGTGTAGTTTAAGGTTGCAAAAAACTACTTCCTGTTTTCCAGTTCAGCCTTTTTTTTTTTTTTTTAGCTAATGCTAAGTCTTATCCAACAGAGCACTATTTAAGAAACAATTGAGAAGTAAAATATAAAGTTTTCGGTTCACCGGTTTACTGCAGGCCAAAGTGGTTTGTATATTTTCCATGCGTTCGTATGCAATTTTGTGTGTATATGTAATATGAGCCAAAGCTTATGTTATATTTTATGTGTTTGCTAGTTCTACGGTGTGAACTGTGATGAAGAAGTAAGACCACAGTACATATAAAACGTCTATGTTCACCTCCAGGTTTAAAGTATCCACATATTCATCTAATCTTTTTATTCTTAGCCTTTCTTTGGAACCCTGTCAATACTTTCTTGCTAACTCACTTATCAAAGCTAGCTCCTGATACCTGTAATGAACGCTCTGCTTAGTCCTGATATCACACTGTAAATCCGCTTAGCATCCTCTGCCTCCAGCCCGGGGAGTGGAGCCTCCTCCCTGCAGCGCGCTTCATTTATCGCGCAGTCCATAGCTACAGCACTGGTGACAAGTATTCTGGCTGATTATGCACATTGCAGAGAAACATGTGGATTTAAGTAGGCCCGGGTGAAAAATAGAGTTAGCATGAGGGAAGAGACATCCTGTACATCCACTCAAAAGCTTGTTTACCCAATGTGACCATGCAAAGCAAAAAAAATCAAGCAATACAAGTCATGAATAATGCATAAATGGTTAGCTAAAATGCACATATATAAATGAGCACAAAACAAACTCTACTTATGTCTAAAGCTCCATGGCTGTCTGCAGGACCTGATCATTAGGCTGCATTTTTATACCGCGTATGTATATAATGGGAAGCAAATGTAATGTAGCATTTTTCCTTAGGGTAGAGTGATAGAAAACGAATAGGGCCATTAAAAAGTAATGAGTGTATTCCTCTGGCCTTGTGAATGGCACCCCAAACCACTGCGTTTTGCAATTGTACTTGTACTGACTATATACTTATGAAATATTGTCCTTATAGAGAAGGCACCCAGATCTCCACAGACAGCTCATGCATCGTGATGAATGTGCATATTTTATAAGGGCCTTGTTATGTCCCCTTTTACACTGGGGCTCTTTCTGCAAATGAAGTTCAAAATGCATAAATCAAGTCATTTTGATTTTATTTGAATTGAATATAATTTGAATTATATTTTGGCATACTCCAATAAGCACAATGCATTTTGAATATTGATTGAACAATGATGAAATATATTGAAATAGTCATCCTCCAGTTTGATAGAAGAAGCAGAATTCTAAAGCGTTGAGTAGCAATATAAATCTACCATGCTGTGATTTACAGTATATAATGTTATATAATCAAAATTGTGTGACATTTTGCCGACAAAATCCAGGAAGTGTTCTAGTTAAGATCATTTGATTGAATTGTTGAAATTATGACTATAACTTACCAGTGAAGAGATGGTTTCTTGTCTTTCTGAATTTGTTTTTGCTTGGTTAGACCTTGCCTGACAAATCCAGAATGATATCGCTCTGTATTTTTTATACAGATTGATATCAGTCTGGTCCCCCCGGCCTCCGTTGCGTCTCAAGCCCAACCAAACATAACCGTGCAATCAGGTTAGTTTCAGGTGAAACGAAGGCGCTCATTGGTCACCTATGATTTACAAATAAAACCAAATTTATATTTCACCTCAGATGAACAGAGTTTAGTGCTTTGCTCATTGATTCTGCAGGAATCCGCCATGTTTTTCAGCCTCCTGTGATATTTTTTTCCTATTATTTCCAATGGGGCGAACCATACATGTCCCCAGTTGGCTAATCCACTTGTCAATCACGGGGAGATTCACCGGTGACCAGACTCACAACTTCATAAAGTATTGAAGAAGTGTGTACTCTGGATCCCTGGCAAGGTTAGACCAACATAAATTGATCACAAACAGTTCTATTCCAAAATAATACAAAATAGATGTTTTCTCAGCCAGATACAGTCCCTGTTGCAGCAAAGTGAGTGTGATATGAAACCCCCCCCCTACCCAAAATGTCCACGAATACGCCAGCCTTTGTTATGATAGTAGTATCCATTAGCATGCAGGTAGTAAAATATGAATTTATTCTACCCCCATAAAACTCCAAATTAAACTTCTGTGGCAATTTAACAACTGTGCATGCATCCATTAAATTGTAGCTTACGCACAACGCTAGCAACAGACCTCTAAACCTATTAATCCAGCGTGTTCACTAAATAGGCTGTTTTATCTGCTAGACTAATGATTTGCCATGCAGGGTTTCCAGGCTACCTAGATTACTATAGTCATTTTGATTTGTATTCACCAATAAGTCAGACACCATCAAACAGAGAACTTTCTTCTGAAATAATTGGGACTAGACAAAAACGGATTGCGTCGTGCTGTGCGATACCGAAGGTTTGTCATTTTGCATTTGCGTTGTTATGCAAGTCTCACTCTCACGGTGACTCATCATACTGAACTTAACACAACTCGACTCAAAACGTGTAATTACTAAAGCTGCCCTCCTCATTCAATTACATTGCTTGTGTAGTTCATCTTAATCTCATAATTGAGCGTTTTATTATTTTACTATCAGTGAAGGGGCGCTCACCAGTTTTAGCCTTTGACAGGGCCTACACAAACTAATTATTCTCTTTTCTTTTGAGATCTGCCAGGCTTTTGTCAATAATTTTCATTTCGGTTTGCGCCAGGCCTGTAGCATGACTTCTGCTCTCCTGCGTTTTCGCTCAAAGCCTTTTCATATGAGGCGTTTGAAGGGGAACGTTTCACAGGTAATTTGAATTCAGTGCAGTGTCTTTCATCCGGTTGTCCTCGCAGAACCTTTGCACCTGACTTTTATTTATCCCATCTGGAAATATCGCATACCATTGGGAGGCTATATACAATATTCATGTATGCTTCATATTTGCAGAGTCAAGGACACATCCACTATTTTGAGAGCGAAGGCCGAGAACGTCATTATTCTGTTTGAATTGTATGTAAGAGTAGGCCTGTCACAATAATGACTATATCGACTTATCGTTTAATACGTGACAAATGGAACAATCTTCTTTGGGGGTCAGTATTTACCGTGGGGACTTTTTGTTTGCACTAGTGGGAAGATTTTGTTCATTTTTCTGTACTACGATTAGATTTGAGCTGTCGATAATTGAATAAATAGCTTCTATGACTCATTATAGACACCAGCTAACTATTTTAGTGTCGCATTCTGTTATGTATTTATTCCAGGTCATTTTTCTTTTTTTTTTGCACAATATTGTACATTTAGAATACTTTTCAGGGATAATTCTGCTTTATGGTTTGATTTCAATATCATCGTTTATCGTCTATATTTACTTCAGTGTCAACAGGCTTATGTAAGAGATTCTGTTTCAGTTTCATTTAACTAGTGTTCACAGAATACAACGAATTACTTGCATTCATAACTAACGGCCACTGGCTTGCCCTTGAAGAGATGCATTATATTTTTAGGCATTTTGAAGAAGAACTTGTCATATTTCACTGCGGTAAACTAATGAGCAGAACAACCACGTACTGTCAGTTTATTAGCTTGAGAGTGTGGCTGACCTGTCGCCCACTGGAACCAGGGAAAAAAACTCTTTTGCTATAATAATATAAAAAGTAAAACGTCACATTTTTATATAGCGCTTTTCCACCTTCAAGGTACTCAAAGAAACACTCACCCATTCATACACCAGTGTACGCAGACACTGGGGGCAAGGGGGGGTTAACTGTCTTGGAATCGCACCGCCAACCTGTGGGTCAGCGGATCTGGCAGCTCTACCGTCAAGAGCGGGATTTGAACTGCCGACCCTCGGATCGGTGGACAAACACTATCAATTGAGCTACTGTTTGTTATGCACAGTTAGCTGGTCCACTCGATGTTGCTGTGAAGTTGTCAGTTCAAATATTAAGCCTTTTTATCAACGTAATAGGTTGAGGAAAGCGCTATGGGAGTTTGTTAACATTGTGCTAAACTTTATTAATCTT
>KN483603.1:0-19881 GCA_000787095.1 Periophthalmodon schlosseri | reverse complement strand
CGCTCCCGTCATACGGACATCAGCGCGTCCTTACTCTTTTAGTAAGTCTTGACAATAACTGACGCCATTTTAAGTTTCATTCGCTTCAGCATTTCAGTTCTACATCTACATAAAGTTTCCTCGCTTACTCCGCCCCCTTACCGAAGCCCCGGCAGACGCACGCAGTGGAGCACATCCTGTATTGCCACATGACATCACAAGGTGGAACAGAGTGTTTTCAGTTGGAGAGAACTCATCCGAAATATGCAGCGTTTGTGCGTTAAACGTGTGAATGAAACAAAACACAACTCCTGCTATGTTTTTGATGAGGAAACAACACCGTAACATAGATCGGAAAACAGTGTAATATGGGCGCTTTAAAAAACATATTTAGGCAAGACAAGGCAGGTTTTTTTGAAGATCGTAAATGGTATTCGAGTAATTCAAAGTACTTTACAGAATAGGGATAATGGACTTTCTTAATGTGACGGACCGAGAGCGTGAGCTTTGTATAGTCGTGTTTTGCAGGATCGGACTGGCGGTTCTTTGGTCTGCTATTTCTAGGCAGATTTTGCACTTATAAAAAGCATTTCAGTTCTACATAAAGTTTCCTCGCCTTGCTCCACACCCTTATCAAAGCCCCGGCGGATGCACTTTTAGCGTCATCGGTTGGCATTTTGCATTGACAAACTCCATGCCAACTATAGCTTTGAGGTTTTTCCAAGAAACACATCCCGAATGCAGGAAATATCAAGGCAAAGGTGCCCCAGTATTTGAACAATCCCAGTAATGCAAAATAAAGGACCTGCTCTTCAAACGTCAGTGTAATTTGAATCTAGCTGTTTATGTGTGGAAACGGCACAAAAACAGAACACAAATGTCTGCGATAAGTCAATAATGTACAAAAACTCACTGAACCACTGAAACACTATTTCCCCTGATGTGAAAAGGGATCATTACATGAGTAAACGCAATGTATTTGAGGTGGAGTCATTACGTGGCCTCCTTTGTTCACATAGCCATAACTTTGCCATTAGCCCCACTGTGCAACTTTGATAAGAACACGGATTGATTTCCACTACCCATGATCCCCCTAATGCCTTACGTGTGCTACTGTACGGCTTTGATCTCTCGTAACAAGCCCTGTTTGGTTACCCATCACGCATGCCTCCTCCGTCCACACGGTGACGGCCAAACGCAATTAACTCCAACGCCACAAACAAGTGACAACCGCGTCAACTGTGGCTAGCCGCGCGTCTATTTCACAGTCGCGCAGGTTTGAAGGGACAATCTCGTGTCGACATTAATTAGAACAAAAAGACAACCTGGGCAGAGCCACGCGGAGACCGTTCCTCCTCGATTCGTGTCGTGTGTCGTGTCTAGTGATGGAACTCTCGGCTCTTTTATGAGATCTGGATCTTTTGGATCCGTTCGTTATAAAGAGTTCAAAAGACTGGCTCTTTTTATGTTTATTTATATGACAGAAACCGATGTGAGGGCTCATTTTAACAACACACTAATCACAGAGAAATGACCAAGGCTCAGATCTGTTTACACAGGTTCAAACACTAGGAATGTGTTTTATCTAAATAAAACGTAGCACTACAATAATAATCATTTTTAAACTAACTGTTATTATGATGTCAAATATGTTTTTTTTGTGCACAAAGCTCTCACTCGTGTCGCCTGCTCTGCTTCTGTTCTGATTCTTGTGTTGGTTCAGGGTAAATCAGCGTAAAAATGGATACAAATTAGACAGAAAAAGATTCGGCTGTGTTAAAAAACGAGATCCGACCGTTCACGACAAGGAACTGTTCAAAAGAGCCGACTCATTCACGAACGTCACATCACTAGTCGTGTCGTGTGGAACTAGGTTTGAGCGTAAATCCACATCTGTCAGCCGTGCCTCGGAGCAGATCCTCCCCCTCCCCTGCTGCAAATCTCCTTGGACACTAAATGCTAATTCAGTCAGCCACTTAATCAGACATATTAATTCCATATCTCCCGTGATTGCACTAATTCGGCTCTGCACTGCGGTCCGTAATGTTGGAGGATGATGACGACGTGAGGCCTGTTGAAACCGCACTGTTGCCGTATAGTTTTTGATTTCAAAGATGGCGTGTCTCCAAAGAGCATAACAGGGCACACATTTTGTATCATATATGTTGCATCATGTGAAGGTATGAGCCGCTGAATGTCTCTGAAGTTTGTTTAGGCTACTAACAAGAAACATACAAGTTACATACGTATTTTAAGAACCATTTGATTTAAAGGTTCTATATTACGCAAAACTGACTCTTGTGAGGTTTAAGCTATGTTATAATGTTGTTACCTTATCAAAAACATACCTGGAGTTGTGTTAGTTGTGGGTAACGCTGCATTATTAGGCTTTCTACATCTCCGAAGCTCAAAATGCTCCGTTCCACCTTGTGATGTCATGAAGTGGCCATTTTCAATTGAACAAGGCTACTTTTTGTACAGTAGAGATGGGCAATTCCAGAGCTGAAAGTATCCAACTGATTCTAGAGAAGGCGTATGAAGTTTAAAAACACTAGCGCACATCCTGTATTGCCTCGTGACATCACAAGGTGGAACAGAGTGTTTTTAGTTTGAGCGAAGAAGCCCAAATATACGGGGTTTGTGTGTTAAACATGTGTGAATGGAACAAAACACAACTCTGGCTATGCTTTTTATGAGAAAACAACATTATAACATAAATGGGCTCTTTAAAAAACTTATTCAGGCAAGTTTTTTTGTAGAGCATAAATGGTGTTCAAGTACTTCAAAGTACTTTACTGAATAGGAATAATGGACACATGGCTTTCTTAATGTGAGGAACCAAGAGTCTAAGCTTTGTATAGTCGTGTTTTGCAGGATCCGACTGGCGGTTCTTTGGTCTACTATTTCCAGGCATCTTTTGCACATAAAAATACACCTTCTGTAGACTAGAATTTGCTCACATGAAAATATAAACATGAGAGAAATTGATCTGGTGCTGCATTCCGTCTGCATCCCACACTCTCTTTCTGCATTTATCCCTGGACCAGATAGCCGAGTGTGACTACATCAAACTGTGCGGTTGGAGCCAGAATGCATATTGCAGTTTGCTAATTATGTAAAGCAAAACCCAGCCTGGTGGAATGACACACATTTGTCCATATTTCAAACTAGTTTAGTTATCTTTGCCTGTAATTGGAATAGCATTATACAGCGACAGCAAAGACGATCCTCCTTAGATGCTCGCACGCAAAGACATAAAGTACCACAAGCGTCTGGAAAGCTTGTTGGAAAATGGCTCATATGGCTGAGACGTGAATTAATTAAAATCATATTAAAGTCCTGATTTAGCCGCATTTAAATTTAATTAAGTTACACGTCATGTAATTGAGAAAATCACAAAATTGCACTCTTTGTTCCGCATAATTGTATCCTATTTTAATGCCTACTTTCAATTGAGTTAATGTGTTTTATCTCCTCGCCATCGTCGGAGTCGCTATAAGGAGTACGCAGAATCGCGTCTTGCATCATATCAGAACAAGTGCTGATTTTATGCGTCTCGTTAAAGGCTCTGGACCTGATTTTTCCATGTATTTGAGCAAGATTATTACAGATAATTACAGATAAAGTGTATTGGCAGCTCTTTAAGTCTAAACTCTGTTGTGTTGTGTCTGCTTCTAATTAGAAAGCATTTCGTTGTCCGGTAATCAGGAAGTGCGCAGTTCAATTCAATTCAAGTTTATTTATATGGCACATTTAAAACAACTACAGCTCACCAAAGTGTTTCACAAAAAAAGAAAAAAAAAATATACAGATCACATGGTATATAGGAAAAGTACAATACAACATCAAGATATCCTGTATTAGCGAGTTAGCTTGTTCTGGTCCACTCTGGTGTCTGAGTTGTGACAAACCTATAGAGACTCATCACACTGAATAATTATTATGCACAGAATGCACAAGGTAAGTGAGGAATAACTTTGGACCACTGCAAACTATTTAAAATGAACTAGTTTATATCTCATGTTCACATTTTCTGAACATAAGAGTTTCCAAAGGGCTGCACAGATAAATCAAAGGGCCCATATTACGCTGTTTTCAAATCTATGTTAAAATGTTGTTTCCTCGTCACAAACAGACCTGGAGTTGTGTTTTGTTTCATTCACACGTTTAACACACAAACCCTGCATATTTAGGCTCTAGTTCTTCTCTCAAACGGAAAACACTCTGTTCCACCTTGTGATGTCATATACATTAATACAGGAAGTGTTCCACTGTGTTTTTAAACTCCATACACCTTCACTAGAACCATTTGGTTGATTTCAGCCCTGGAATTGCCAATCTCTACTGAACAAAAGGTAAAAGGCAGCTGTTAACTTGAAAACTACCACTACATGACATCACAAGGTGGAACATAGCGTTTACTTAAGGGTTACTCAAACATGTGTGAATTAATCAAGTATGTTTTTGATGTGGTAACAACATTATGACATGGCTTAAAGCTCACTAGAGTCAATTTTGTGTAATATAGGACCTTTAAGACAATAAAAAGACAGTAAAATGGTAAATAAAAAGCAAAGCTAAAACTCCCAAATCACCTTTTGGCCTTTAGCAAGTCAAATCCTACTTTAGAATTCTATCCATCCATCCATTGTTCTTTGGCTGCAGCAGAGCGCTCCACCAAGCACACATGGATTTGCCATTAGATAATGACAAACGGCAGGCGAGGCTGAGCTGATTTCAGCACTTACAGCTCCTTGGGGAAGCTTACCCCGGGACCAGGCTGCAAACCACCCCGACCGCCCCTCCCCTCTTCCACACACACAAAGATCTTAATTGAACGAGTAGCCGGGGCAGCCAATTGATTCAGCCTTACATGCATTTCTGGTCATTTCCAGTGAGTGATGTAGTGCGACCTTCGGGTCACGTACACTGCAATGAGGAGCAGAAGGCGGCGGCATTAGTCTTGATTTGTTGAACTTGCCTCCGACTTTATCTTTCAGAGTTCATGGGAAATCAAAGGGAAGGACGAAAAATGGCTGAGAGGATCTTTGATTTCATGAAGACTCCCAATATTACAAGTCTAACTGATGTTACACATGATAAATGATGCCTGGGGGCCATCTATAAAAGGTGGTCTGCGGCACATGGGTGAACACTTGATCTTGGGGGAGGCACAAAGGACAGAAAATAAAACTATAGCTTTGAATAGACAGTGATGCATTTACTCTATACAGTATGTCATTTGTCATGTGAAACTGCATTGACAATAACATAGTATTGTTACTTTTTCTTACTTATCCTGTTGGTGTTAAAATCTTGTATCGTTCCTTTATTGAAACCGTTAAAGGTCCTATATTACACAAAATTGACTCTTGTGAGCTTTAAGCCATGTTATAATGTTGTTACCTCCTCAAAAACATACCTGGAGTTGTGTTTTGTTTCATTCACACATGCTTAAGTAATCCTTCGTTATGACATCTCCAAAGCTCAAAATGCCCTGTTCCACCTTGTGATGTCATGAAGCAGTAGTTTTCAAGTTAACAGCTACCGTTTACCTTTTGTTCAGTAGAGATTGACTATTCCAGGGCTGAAATCATCCAAATGATTCTAGTGAAGATGTATGGAGTTTAAAAACACAGTGGAGCACTTCCTGTATTACCACATGACATCACAAGGTGGAACAGAGTGTTTTCTGTTTGAGAAGCCTATATATGCAGGATTTGTGTTAAACATGAAACAAAACAGAACTCTGGGTATGTTTTTGATGAGAAAACAACATTATAACATGGATTAGAAATAGCGTAATATGGGCCCTTTAAGATATAGGCAAATATAGTTAACGCCAAGTCGGTCAACAGAAATTTCGGGGCCCTGGGGCAAGAAGCCTCACATGGGCCCCCCCTCTAATATAAATTAAGAGGATGAAGGTCCAGTTCTGGGCCCCTAAAACTCTGTGGCCCGGGACAACAGACCCCTTTGTCCCCCCCATCTACTCCCCTGTTTAACGTAACAGTTCATTTTTGTTGTGATTTCAGTGTGTTGGTTGGCACTTAGCTCTTCTGGTTGTAGTGTTTTTGGCCCAGACCCGACACAGAGAGAATACAACAACTAGTTTAACACCAAAAGGACCTTAGACCTTGGATACAGAAATCAATACTTTCAGTAGCTGGTGTGAACATTTCAAGAATCACTGGTTTATAGCAACGCAAGACCGATTTTGAACTCTGAAAAGGGCTTGTGTAAAGAAAGAAAGGTCTTAAAAACATGCTTATAATTAAAAAGCATTAGCATTTCCGAAAACTGAGGTTATGTTTCAATGCTATTTATTGTAGTTTCTAAATGGAAGATCAAGTAGTGATAAACATTAAGCCAGCTACAGCTTAACCGAAACAGAGATCAACATCTAAGGTCAACATACAGGAAATTTAATTAGCGTTTTTCTATATCCACACAAATCCCCATTCATTTCCCATGTGTACAATAAAAACAAAGAATTCTACCTTCTATAGCGTTACCCAATCAGCATGGTTAGGTTTTGCGTAGGCTTCCTTTCGACCCGATCAAAAATCACATACATCATTAGACCAAAAAATTTGACGTGCTTGAAAATGAAATGCCGGAGTGCTTTGTCAAAGTGGGAGGATTGCCAGGGGGCGTTCGGTGGTGGGATGCGTTATTGATGTTGTTGATTATAACAGCGATGATAATGATTAGAACTGCAAAGCCTTGTATCCATCATTACCATCCTCTACTGTGTGGGCATCATCTGTCAAGCTCATAGCCCAAGACAACTTTATCAACTCCGTCCTGCCAGGGTTTTCTGTAGTTATTGTGCACAAAATCTATCTTAAGAAGGAACCGGTGGAGTTTGCGAGTGGGTGCGGGGTGTAAACGAGAATTAGTCAAAATTTGGATAATTGAGTGTCTTATATAACAATGTGGAAATGATGCACCGGATATTCTAAATGGATTTGACTAAAAGTTCGACAGTGTCCGAAGCAAAGTAAGAAGCAATACACTACGAGACCAACAAGAAACTACAGTATATTACAATGGTAGAGGGTATAGAGGTACAACATTGCAAAAGTTAATTAAGAGATAGATATGAAACTATCGTATTTATTCGTTTTTGGTGTCTTCGAAGGCAAAATGAAAAAAGCTAGTAAATTGTTAAGGGAGTCAAGTTATAGACTCAACTCAACTCTACTGTGCAGGATTCAGACTTTTATTCAATTTGAAATGTATCAATAAACTGAAAAAATGATAGAGATAAACTTAGATGGATCTTCTACCAGAAAACACATTTTACTTAAAGTTGCGCTATGGAACTTTTCTAGTGAGTGGTCCACCTCCATGGACATGTTAGTGATTTTCCTGGAGTTTTAGTATAATATAATATATAGCATTATATTAAACTGGTATATCTTGTATTTACTCAATTACAGGCATTTGTATTGTTCACAAATACCTTAAAAACCAAAACAAAGCATTCTAACTGTGAGCAGGGTCTCCTTTCCACTGATATGACCAGTAATGTGGCTTGGTAGCATCACCTGCTTATCTCCATGGCGATAGAGAAGTTTAATGGGCGACAGTAGCTCAGTTGGTAGAACGTTTGTCCACTTATCCGAAAGTTGGCGGTTCGAATCTCGCTCTTGACATAAACATCATTGGTTGACCTGTCAGATACATTTGGCGGTGCATTTCCAGCTCCCACAGATGTTATTGTGTCCTTGAACAAGACACTTAACCCACCTCGCCCTTGTCTGCGTAAACTGGTGAATGGGTGAGTGGCTCCTTGATGTAAAGCGCTTTGAGTGCCTTGATAGTGGAATAGTGTTATATAAAAATCTGACCATTTACCATGACCATTTAATGCCATACTGGGAAACATTCCAAGCAATGAAATAAAATCTTCATGGGAGACGAGCAGATGGTCAGCCCTACATGAGAAAAGTTCCATAGTTCACCTTTAAGACCGGCTGAATGTGTGCTATACTTTCTACTTCAATCTCTCTTCAGTCCTTTTACGATTGTCCTTTGCACTTTTTGTGACCCTTGTGGCCAATTTGCAAAACAAAGAAAAAAGACACTTAACACCTTCCAATCAATATTGAGTAACTATTTTTCAATACAAAATAATTTGCTTCACGGGGTTGTAAATCCATTTGTTTTCCAGTATAATACTCTGGAGAGCGCCATTACACTGCGGCCCATGGCTCCAAAGCGCCCTTGATTTGATTCTGTTCTGCTTTATATCACTCCGCCATTGTTTGGGCGTGTAATAGCCAACGATGCGTCTGCCGCGTTCTATTGGCATTCAGCTAGCACTCATCTGGAGGTAATTCGACAGTAATGTGAAAACAGTGCTTGGACTAAATGAGATGGAGACCGGCAAAGCTTTGAGCCTTATCTTTGAAAGAAATGCAGAAAAAAAAGAAAAAATACAGGGTCATGATAAGCCCACCCAGTAATGTTCTTATGGATCAAACAACACTCTTATTTGCACTCCACACTCCTCTAATGGATGGCGAGCACGACTGCAAAGCTTTATCTCTATTCGTATTTGTATCCCATAATTTATTCAGCAGGGTCTGTCCTTTGTGCATGTTTTGTATGTGCATACCAGATCTTATGAATCCCACTGTCCCCTCCATATAAACCCGAGGGAGTGTGCCGTTCTTGACTTTAACATGCCTCTTGTTAGACAGAGATTCTCCAAGGCTCGGAAAGTATCTGCATCAGCAAGAATACGTGGTGGGCCTGGGGAAGGTGGCGGAGCGGCAAAGCTAACACGATGACTCAATGATTATTTAGAAACATTAAAGAGAATTTTCAATCAGATGCATTCGGTCCTAAGGGTTGAAAATAAAGGCGTTTTTGGTCGAGTTGAGTATTTGAGTAATATCATAATATCTCAAAACAGTGCATTATTCATAGGCAGTGTGCAGCAGAGATATTAAAACAGTGGTTGTGTACCAAGATTAGGCATGGGATGATTTTGAAACTTGGTGTCACGATTATCATGGCCAAATTAATTGTTATTAACGATAATGAGAAACTTGCTGGACAGTTTTAAAATGTTCTGGATATGAATAATTATCATTTTAATATTAAGAATAAGTTCCATATTTAAACAGCTGTTTTGGACTTAAATGTTTGTAATTAACCCGCTCTACATGATCCTGGTGTTTTTATTTCACTATTGTGTCCGTAACTCAATATATGAACATTGCTAACGTTAGCAACAGGTTTGATTGACAGCATTGATAAGCGCCTGCCCCCTGCTAACCCAGCGGTGTGGGTGGGAAGGGGCGTTGCCTTCAACAGCCTCACTCCGGATTGGCTCTTTGGTTGCTATGGTACTTGCGGTTGGAATTCCAAATATGCAACTTGGCTCCAAATTCACCCCTGTAACCGCTAGCTAGAGCTTCATTTGACGGGAACCGAACGCTGTGGGTGACGTCACACTCCCTTAGTCCACTTCTGGTGATATAATGACGATTATCTTTGTTGGCAATTATCAGGATTATCTAAAGTGTCTCATGAACGATTATTGCTGAACCATTTTATCACGATAAACGATATTATTGCTCATTGTCCCACTCCTAACCGAGATACATTTACATTCTGTTTTTTATTGTTTAGCTAACCCTCTTTTTCACTTGTTTTCCAGGGCAAGGAGGATGCTACAATGAGATTGACTGAAAACTCTTACGGCTTGGATTGAATTGGCAGGTAAAAATACACAAGACAGATGCCCCTCTGCGATCATTCCACTCTCGAGGTGTTTGCCATATTCTGAAAATTGGCCGGCAAATAGAACAAAGACGCATAAAATGGAGAGACATTTTGCAGTTGTTTGTCAATCCAGAGATTCATGAGATCAGTTTATCTCAGCAAAATGTTTGACTGCAAATATAAAGCCACAAAATGTAATCTTCTCCAGTCAAAAATGATGCTTGTTCTAGTACTGTTAAATCATTCTCTGTCTTTGGAGCAGTTTGGAGAAGGAGATAGGAGCGATAATTCAGGGACAGTCTTATGGATTTGTGGGTATAGATACAAGACATGTAGTGTTCAGCCAGTTTTTCCATTTTAGTGTCTTTGAGCTCTGAGAAGGAGAATATAGCCCATAATGGACACAGATTTTTGATGCATTTGGTGATTTAGGCCAAATAATGCTCTCCATTTTTTTTAACTTGAAGAAGCAGCAGAATGCGTTTTGTCACTATCTTTGCTAATTTGACATTTGATGAAAGCAAGAGTTCTGTGCAGCTCTCCGCGGAGTCAAAGCGACACAATAGACAACTTAACTGTAGTTTATAACCACTCGAGGCTCGCCTTTTCTCCCTTATTTCTTCACGTTAACTCTTCTGTGCCTGTTTGACCTGTGGCTTTTCACATTCACACAGCACAGGACCAGACCTTGAACTGAGACACCTCACCTAGACTTTGGACCAAACCAAACTGGAAAATTCTAAATTCTAGTCCCTGCCTGTCTGGGCTCAACCCCATAACAGAGCAGTCTCAAAAAACCTTGAATGCATCCAAAGCTTTCAGAAAACAAACGAAGCACCAATATATTCTATCCTGCTGCTGTTTATGTTACACCACGTTGCTTAGAAACAACATCTGCTTTGTTTAAAGGTCATATGCAGAGGATTATGGGTAGTATCCTTTAAGACAGCCCCGGTGCTCACTTGCATACACGACACAGAGGGATGCACATGTCAAAACACATGTGACACCATGTTTAATTAAAAAAAAAAAAAAAACACTTCATTCTCATTTTGACCTTTTATGTAAGAATAAGTGTCAAGCCACACACTTGCTGCTTAGACCTCAATTGGTTTGTCATCCATCTGTCACTTTTAATGTTTGTATTACTTTATTAATATTATAATTGAATGTTATATTATTGTGAAACAAAGCAGTGTTTTAATTACATAGTACACATCATCGCAGCTGTGAGGTACAGGCCAGTCTAAATAAATGGAGAAAGAAGCGCCAGATATAGCTTCCAACAAAAATCTTTGCCAAATTAAATATGCAAATGATTTTGCTCTATGAAGTAGATAATTTGCCGTTAAACAAGCCAAAAGGAATGAAAACAAGTGATAACTCAAGGTTTGACCGGTATAATGAGCAAGTTCGTTTGGTTAAAATTAAACTGAATTCAATAACTGCATCTGTGACTACTCAAAGGTTTGTAGAAAGAACGTGCTTCAAAGCAGGAGGTCCCAACACTGCAGTCTCAGATCTCAGTTCTTTATGTGCTAAAGACTGTTACGGGGCTGGCTTTGGTGCATATTTAAACACGACAAATGAAACAACTTGCTGTAAATCATTTTCCTTTGATAAAGTAAATCCTTCAAATAATCCAAGAATCTGTTAGTGGACTTTTTTTATTTATTTAGCAATAAAACAGCAGTCCAACACAGTCTAATACCACAAAAGGGAAAACCATTAGCATAAGCATGTTCTTGTGTCTTCCCTGTATGTCCGGATTAGCCTCCCATCTCTCTGAGGAGACGGATTAAGTTGGTAAAGCCCAAAGAATGAATGGCTATACACTGCACTGTATTTATTCTCTCTGTAGGAGTTCCCAGCTAGTTCCCAACATAATGTTTCCTGAATTAAATCACATCATTAGATTCAGCAGCAAGGCCACAGCAGAGAGAGGGAGTCTGGGGAGGGAGTAAAGAGGGGCAAGTTTAATGTTTTTCAAGTAGTTATTCCATTCTTGTTGCTTTAAAGAGGTTCCAAAAATGAAAATGGAGTAGTGAAGAAAAAAGGTCCTGGGGGACACGTAGACACAGGTTTCCGGCACCTGTGCTGAGGTTGTGATTTTTGCTCTGGACAGGTGCGGCAAAATAAGGTCAGCTTCAAAACATCCCACGGTGACCTGAAAGCTTCAATTGAATTCAAAGCCATGCTCTGTCTCTGCTTTAGTGTGAATTCAAATGACTTCTTTTAGCTGTATGGAGATTTGGGCAGCAGGGTTTTGCACATTTCAATACTGAGTTAAATGAACTGGCTACAACTGACAGTCCGATTTTTATAGAGCTCATCACATACTGCACATTTTAATAGACTTTTTTGTCCATTGCTTCCTACATCACTTTGAAATACTGTATAAAATAAAACTTTTATTGCTGTTGCTTCAGATTAATATTTTATTGTCAAGGTTTTGCTTACAAATTGTAAAAAAAAAAAACAAAAACAGAAAAAAGTACTATTTGGATTTGGGCTATGGGTTGATTCTTTGGTGGAATTCAGAGTACCTGGAAAACATCTATGCAAACATCACACAGAAATGCATTATGGTCAAGAAAATGGACCCTGGACTTCCTAGCTTGGAAGCAAACGTGCTAGCAACTGCAGCAGGTGTTAGGCCAGAATTCATAGTACTAGTATTATGTTTTGTTTTGTTTTTGTATTGTAAAGATCCTTTGCTCACTGCTCACTAGCCTCTTCCTCAGAGAGGTCACATGATGTTGCTGTGACGCGTTCGGTCAGCTGATTTTTTGGTGCTGTTTTCCTACCGGTGGAGGGAGGACGACAGGTGCGAGAGACCGGGACAAGGGGGCCTTTTTACTCTCGCGCACCTGGGATACTGTCCTGAAGAAGTCGGACTGAAGATGGCGCTGTCGTCCTGCCTCCACCGGTAGGAAGACAGCACCAAAACCTGTTTAAATCAGCGGACCGGACACGTCACATGTGACCACACTGAGGAACAGCGCCAGTGAGTAGTTGAAAACAAACTAAAACTTTGTCTGAAGAAAAAATCTATTAAAATAAATTATCCAAAGACCAAATGAACCTCAATGAACTAGTATTATATTTACGGTTACTATTAAACAGATGATGGTTAAGTATCAGTTGTTATAGTTTTTGCTGTGTCCTTACAAAAACTACCTAAAGACGTTTAATATATCATCCACACATGTTTAACTAACCTCTCGCGGTCCCTCCTCGAACCCTCCTTATGGTTAGCAGTACAATCCTGCCCAATGCTCCGCCCACAAGCCTACGTCACCCATGCTCCCGCTCGGCCATTTTACATAAATATTCAAAAGCAGGTTACAAAACAAGGCACTACAACTTCACAAACCTAATGCGATGTGCAGTAGTTTCAATAACAGGATGCGCGCTGGTTGTGTTGTGATAGGGGAGCGACAAAAACGAACTGAAACTATTTAAAGCATTTTAATGTTTTTGGCGAATATAGCATTTTCAAAACAATAAAGAGTAACATGGTGATCTAAATATGGTATGTGTTAGCAATTAATACTGAATAGAAGTGTAAAAACAACAGCAAACTAACAAAAAGAAAAAACAGCCAAATGCATTCCTTCAATTTTTTTGCTCAATAGGTAGCCATTCTGTATTACAAAACAATATAAATAATCACTCAGCTCAACATGTTTTTACAATAAGCCTGCGGAAATAGAGAGAACAATGTAGCTCTATGGTGGCCCTGGGTCCAGTAAAAACACCTCATGCTATGGCCTTATTTTACGATCATAAAGAGCAATTATTGGCTGTAATGACTCCCTGTAGATGGCTCTCTATGCCATTACCCCCTAACAATAACAGCTACCTGCCGTTAAAGTGCTATTTTCTTCTCATCGCACAAAGAAAACAAGATTTCTCGAGACGGTAGACGCCAAAGATAGATTAGCGTTTTTGCACCATGACCTGGAGAATCTTTAAAAGAAAAAAAAAATCAACCTAAAAAGAGCCGCTGCTTTCAAGACTTCCATCTAATCAGGCTGCGGGATCTGTATGCAATGTGACAGCGCCGATGCATTAGAAAGAAGTTTGTGAAGCGTAAAAATAAGCAAAGTTATGGCCCTTAGCGGTGTTCTGCATGATTCCGGCACCTCCACTGATGTTGCAAAAACGGGTCAGGCATTCAACTGTCGAAAGCTGCCATGTTTTTTTTTGTTTTTTTCTTTCTGAAACTCTAGAAAAGAAGTTGCTGGATGCGTGCACACAGAATTCAGCCTCTGGTGCAAACATCGGTGGTACTACTCATGCATGTAAGCGGTACACGCGGTCTGGCTTGTTGGGTGACACTCTGTGGCAGTGTGAGGGACTTGTGAGTTGAAACCACTGTTCCTCCAGGCTGACGGTGCAGTTTGTTCGGGTGGGCCATATGCTCTCATCATTTGTGACTCATTTGGCAATATGCGCCGGATCTGTGGAGCACGAGCCACCTAACTCATGACTACACAGTAATATGACTTCAGTCTAGTGCATCTACAGCTTGAGCTTTTTAGGCAAGGCAAGGCAAGCTTATTTAGGTATAGCGCAATTCATACACAAAGTCATTCAAAGTGCTTTACAGAATAAGAAAGACATGAAAATCACAATACAAACAAATCAAAACATAAATAATCATCATAAAATTAACGTTAGAGTGCAGAATAAAAACCTCTCAGTCATATGCACAGCTAAACAGAACCGTTTTGAGCCTGGATTTAAACATTTTTTAAAGTAAAGGCCTGTGTCACATCTTCAGGAAGACTGTTCCAGGTGTTAGCTGCATAAACTGAAACGCTGATTCCCCATGTTTAGTCCGGACTCTGGGCACCAGCAGGAGGCCGGTCCCTGAGGTCCTCAGAGTGCACGATGGTTTTTACTCTCTTAAAAAAACGTGAAAAACAGAACTACTTCATTTTAAACTGTTTGCGGTTATACCTCATTTACCTTATGCATATCAGACAGCAAAATGGTTTCCTTTTTTTTTTTGGCAAACATCTACATTTCCAACATGGAGGGCATATTTACATGTGAGAATGAATGCTCTCTAATTAGATACAGACAGCACGCAGCAAACTTATTTTGACCTCAAGAGCTACTTATACAATATATCTGTTCTGTGGAAAGACGCATTTTGCTCAAAAACAAGGGGAAAAATTGGCTACAAGAACTTTTAAAATACACCTCACCAAGCAATGTACTGTAGCACTAGATCTGCTTTTGTTTTAGCACCATTATTTTTGATGATTTTTGCTTGAATCCTCCATCAAGGTAGCTGCATATTTTCCCAAACAGAGTGCATTTATATACAGGCGAAAGCTTAAGGTTTATATCTGATTTTCACTGCTCGAGTATTTACAGTGCATCAGGTATTGTGTATTGGAAAGATATACATCAAATATTTCATTCCTGTTTTGTTTTACCTGTTTCTGCAGATCCTTGTTATGTTTAGGTTGCTTTTCCAAGAAGGAAATTTGTCACTTGGGCAACCTGTCGGGACCTTGATCTTGATCAGGAGTGTGATGATGGATAAGCCTACCATGCATGTTTGAAGGGGATATTGGAAACAGGTATATACAGAGAAAACACACATAAGAAAGAACGTACAAACACACAGAAAGAACCTGCTGTGAGCCAAGAGACCACTTTGCCGCCATGTTGGTACTGTCTTACGAGTAATCGATCAACGGTGTCTTAGTCGGACAAAATTTGTGTTAGTCAACAAATCGTTTTATTTTGGATTTATATGGGGCAACAGAAGAAAGGAGAAGTCAGTGAGTCATTTAGCTGAAGCTTTGGTAGTTTTGGTATTTATATGTCAAAAAGGAAGATTACGCTCATGACTCAGGAGTGTAATCTGTCTTCATATAAATACATTGTTTCCCAGTACTTTTTTTCTGCATAAAGTGTTGTCTTTTGGATGCAGTTTGGGTCAGATACATAGAGAAACTTAAAGAAGGCCTATTGTGCTTGTGTCTGCTCTATACCTATGATCTGTGACACACGTGAATCGTTATGTTATAATTTGTACATTTTAAAAACGCAAGCACAATATTCATCTAAAACGACTTAATAAAATAAATAAATCCGCTCCTCCGATGGATAGCTGCACATTACATTAGCGAGCGGCAATTTTTTTTTTTCATTTGTACCAAAATGACTATGCAACATTGCCAAATCCTATGCATGTCATTGATTAAGAAAATAAAATTGGAGAACGAAGTACAGAGAAGTGGGCAGATACTAGTGACGGTGAAAACGGGGATTGATCGGCAACATGGCGTTTTGAAAATAAGCGATTAAAGATTGCTCAAACATGCACAAATCACTCCATCTACAACTTCAAGAGTGTAAATGAGAAGGAGAAACTACGATGGAGTATAAGGGTCACTTTAAAAGAAGTATTATGCGGGCGCTACGAGAATAAAATCGTAACATTTTGACATTAAAGTTGTAATTTTACAAGAATAAAGTCACAATTTTATGAGAATAAAGTTGTAATTTTACGAGAATAAAGTCGTAGTCAACGCAAAGACTGATGAAGGTCTGGTCTGTGAAGACCAGATTTAGGGGCAAGAGCCATTCACCGCCACAACAAAGAATGGCCCTTATTTGATTAAAAGATTAAATAAAAACCTGCGTACATAGATGTAGAACTTTATATTGCTGGCCTTTTAAACATTAACAACTGTTGAATCATTTCTTTTGCAGTCTGCGTTCATTTTGATTCGGTGTCAACTTTATTCTCGTAAAATTATGACTTTTTTCTCGTAAAATTATGACTTTATTCTTGTAAAATTACGACTTTAATGTCAAAATGTTACGACTTTATTCTCGTAGCGCCCGAATAATGTATTTTTTTAAGTGACTCTTATACTCCGTCGTAGGAAACAACTCCAAGTCGATTTTGCATAATAGGCTACTTTAATATTTTTGAGAGCTTTTTAAGTCGTCAACAGCCCTACAGATTCGTTTACATGACAACCACACAAAAACGCATTGTATTTTGAATAGCTTCTGGCTTGAAAAAAACGTTCCCCTCAGCTGACACTGCAGTCTGTCTCTGCCATATTACGCCCTCATCATTTCTGACTCTGCGATGCTGAATTACACTGAGCATTTACAATCAATACATCACAGAGGAATCAGCCAGTGAGTGCGTGGCTTCTTGAAAACTGGGGATGGCTTTGAAAACACATCTGAAAGTGATGATTGTCAGCGCTCTTTAAAAAGCTAAATGGCCTTCATTTGATTTGACTGGATGAATAGCTGTTTTGTGATCGGCCGTCTTCAAAGCCCTTTTCATGTGATGTTTCTCTTATTTTATCCAGGCTTTATATCACGCTCAGTCAGCCAGAAGATTAGCTTACTGTGTCAATTACTTTCAACTGATATTGTACAATGAATTTTTAATCAAATTCTCTTTTTATTTATTTATTTTTTTTTAGAAATTACTTTTTATTTTTACTTTGACACGATTCCCATGATTTTTTTACACAAGTCGATGTTGTGTTGTTGTTTCCAGCAGTTTTTCTTTCTTCAAACTGAAAACTATTTACCCAAATATTCACAACAAAATTCAAAAGATTTAAAATGTTAATTAAGTGTTACATTTATTAGCTGTAACTTGGATGTGCACAGACATTTTTAGGGGCAGGAGCTCAACCAAGAAGAAACGGCACTTTTCCATATTGCTTAAAATGAACTTATCCACGGGTTTTAAAAGTAAGCAAAAATGATTTGGCTTCTTTGGAGATTACTTTTAGGCGTGTTCCTGCAAAGCTTTGTGCGTAGGTGTATGCGCTCAGAGACCAACAAGAATACTTTTAAAAATGAGAGAGACAGAGCAAAAAAGGAACATCTGCGGGGGGTCTAGGGTCCCTCCCCCAGGAGCTTTTCATAAAAATAAATGTAATTTCTTGTCATCTGGGGTGTTGTTGAAGAAATCCTAGTTTTTAGCTGCCTGATACAAAATAATGGGCTCATAATGGGCTATAAGCTCATTGTTGTAGCCTATTTCTCTCCAAGCCCTGTCTGTGCACGTCCCTGAGCTTTAATAAAGCATGAACAAACTCTAAGACTGATTGAGGCTTAGTAACTACTTAATTAATCCAAACCTTAACCCCTTAATGGCTGGGTTTCAGATGACATCACAACATTCTATAGGCCAGTACTATTTAATACAGATGGGGGCAGCTAAAATGAATACTGTTAAAATAAAGTTTTTAGTTGTAATACAGTGAGCTCTTGGATCTAGTCACTAATAGAACTTATCAGGGTTGACATTTGTGAATTTACCTTTTGGATATTTCATGGCAAAGTACAATGTAGTCAATAAGAAAAACTGGCTCTTGTTCCCATCTGGGAGTAGGACATCATCACGTTCTAGAATCAGAAAACCACCAATTAATCCTCCTAGGACCTGCCATCCAGGAGTATGACATCATCACGTTCAAGAATCAGAAAACCACCAATTAATTAATCCTCCTAGGATCTGCCATCCTCATATGTGGACAACACATTTTGGGTTGTCTAGGCCACAATACAATTTTGTTTCTCTACAGGGTCTGGTGTCACAATATGAAGTCATTAAACTGCCACTTAGTGATGACAGAAAAGTTTAACACATTATAGTTTAGACTCAAGATGGACTTTGTTAAAAGCTCATGTCTTCACCTGTTTGAAGCTCTTCAAATGAGACACATTGTTCCAAGAGGCACAATTCTTGTTTCTCATTTTGTTTTTACTCAGGAACAATGTTGCTGTGATCAGGCACTTAACAAATAGTTTTTACAAATCATTATTTAAATGTGACTTTATTGTTTCTATCAAAATGATTAAAACGTAGAATGAATGCCCTCATATGTGGACATCATTTTTCTCATAATGTAAAAAAGATAATTCTTTGTTTTTACACTCATCAGCTCCAGTCAGACCAAATAACAAAGAGAAAAAAATAATAAAGCCATGAAGAGTTCAGGTCCTAGGAGATTAAGGCAAATTCATTTATCATTATTCTAAAGCGACACCCTGATCTCTGATTGAAACCACACCACCAGGGGTCCCCAAACTCTCATCTCAGTTGTGGTAGGATGTAGTTGACATTCCACATCAGCCTCCTGCTTTTTCTCACTGTCAGTGTCTTTTCAGGCTAACCTTGAGTGGAGCTCATGGCACAGCAACAGTGATGCATCAATCAGAGGAGCCTACACCAGTGTCCTTGGATGTTTCGACAGGGAACAGTTGTCAAATTAGTAGAGCAGACAGTAGGTCACTTTTCACATATGCGGAAATGCAGAACGTGGATTGTAAACTTGTGACACTCTGAGAATGAATGATGGTTTGATACTTCACATTTTAATCAAAATCTTTGCGCAGATAGCTGCTACTACGAATAAGCACGACGGGTTTGTTTCGGCTCGAGACGCACAGTGGTTATCTCATGAATAAATATTGGAATGGAAGTTTGAATTTCTTTCTGCCATTGGGCTTTTGGGCAAGACACTGTACTGCCTTTGATAGTATAACTGTGCTTTGGGGTGTGATTTAGTGAACTGTTTTGGTTTGAAAGGAGTTATAACATTCAATTTTCAGTCAGCTCTGGATAAATCTTAGCTTCATGAAGTGGGCCTGGGGGTATTGACCTCATTTTGCCCCGCCCACTTTTGCCGTAAAGGCGACTAATACATGTGGTGGCATTTCCAGTTAAGCGGGGATCCCTTTCATTTCAATGGAGAATTTGGGAGACGTTTTGCCGCTAAAATATGAGATAAAGCAGGTTTATTTGTGTAAAATGTTCAATGTTATTTTGCACCAACAAGTCAACACTGCACCAGCTTTAAAATGGCTTAACAGTCCCTATAGAACTTATTTACTGTTAAGATCGATAGCCCCATGCAAAGTAACAGAACCCGAATGACGGCACCAATGGCAACTTCCAGAATAAGTTGAATACCAGTCCAAAAAAACAGAGAAAAAAAAAAAACACCAAAAAAACTGCTTCCTGTGGATTTGGGGATTTTAAAATTAATTTTATATTATATTACACTTCCAATGCATGCAAAATAGCCAATATTGTGGAACATTCCAAGCTGTATCTCCATGGAAACAAGCAGGAAGAGGAAAAAAAAA
>JACM01036045.1:0-51684 GCA_000787095.1 Periophthalmodon schlosseri | reverse complement strand
ATTAAGCTTATGATTATTACTATCACAGCATATACACTAACTTGTACTCCTGTACTTCTCCTCCTACTACTAATTGTACTACTTAACTTATACCTCTAATAATTTTGCTAATACTACCACTACTACAAAATGTATTCCAAATAATTGTTATCTAACAGCCTCACTAGTGGAGTTGTCATGAGACGTCTGAAATTTCAAACTTGATTTCAGTATAACACAATAGGAAAATGCTCCATAACGTTTCAATAACACAATGATAATAAAAAACACTATTTTTTTAGAGAATAGAGTGTAATTTTCAACAAAAAATAATAGTTTCTTCAATAATACCATGTGATTTTATATCACTAGTTCTCATGTAAATCAAGATTTTTCTGACTCTATTCAGAAAAGGTCCAATTTTGTCCTCTTAATGTGATTTATTTTCAGTATCAATATTCAAATGGCTATCTAGTTTTGACACTAGTTTTATTATTGATTAGTATCTGGGTATAATTTTTTTGGACAACCCTACTAGCAAACCTTTTTATCAGTAATCCAGCAGCAAAAAGAGACAAAAACACATAAATCCAACTTCTTTCAAAAATGCCTTGCTTTCTTACCTCATTTTTAAGTTGCCAGGCGACGGTTGCCCATCGTAGACAGACACAATATCAAAGTCCTCCTCCAGTGCCAGCGTGACAAAGGTGAGCTGGATCCGGTTCCTCTCGCCTGTGATGATCAGCCACGTGCAGTTGGCGTAGTTGGGGTAACCGTGAGGGAAGCCAGGCGACTCTATGGTCCCATTCAGGCCTTGTACTACACCTCCACATGATTGAGCTGCAAGAGAAAATAAGAACATTTTAAATTCACTTCAGAGTATTAACAGAGGACCTTGCTTTTAATTGCATCACTTAAGTTTGTGCTAAGTGCTAGGACATGTGTTGCTGCTGTAACAAGCCTGCTCTCCCATGCAATTCTATGATTACACAATGTCACACCTCCTCTTATGATTAGTTATGCCTAGATATGAAGAGCCAGCAAATTGATATTTCTATTATCAAGTGAATTCTCGAGATTTTGGTTGATAGATCAGGTTAATAGGTTGCGTCCACGTGGCATCACAACATTATAGAATCCCTATTCAAGGGTTTCAAGAAGAAATCCTCCTTATTCCTTGTTGATTTCAAGGTTTTGGCATGGCATTGGTGCCTTGTTGTTATAGCAATAAAGCAATTCAAATGAAAATATGATATCTTTTGAATAAGGAAAGGTCCTCACAAAGGAAACCCATGAATAGTTTAACATTGAGCTGCAGATTTGTTGACCTGGTTTAAAGCTAGTATCTCTGTAACTTCACAATAGTTTCAATAAGTGATTGCATTATTTGACCCTAAAGATTCTATCAAAGAAATCTTCTATAGTGTTATTCAGGCCCCTGTCCTCCATCTGGAAAAGCATCAAATTCAAGAATGTAAACATAACCTATAGTCTCCCATGACACTTACACTCGTCACATTCATATTTAAACATGCACACATGACTGTTGTTTTAGCAGCATGGGTCGTGAGAAGGCATCACCTTTTAGACCATTCAAATCTCTTGACACTGAGCACTCACACAAACATGTTGAAATAAGAGCACTTATAGCACTCTGCATATGGTATGTACATGAACGTGTGACACGTTTTGTGCATTTTAAACAAGGCTAAGGCAGCGAATCTTTCATATGATTTACTACCATAGTACCACGAGAAGAGATCAGAATGAGGCCTACATGGACTAAATAACCCTAAAGCTTGACCAAATGGAACTGGGGGTTACACAAACAAAAACAAATGTAATACTAATAATGATATGTTTTGAAGTTTAGTGAGGTCAGCTTTCAAATGTAGAAACTGTCATGAGTTTGTTAAAATAACAAAAGATGTTTAAAACACCAAGACTTTCAAAAAATTTATATTTTTGCCCTGCTTTTATAATGTGCACCTGGACTGTTTATTTTCCTCCTGAACAATACTTCCAAGAAAACACTTAAACAGCTTGGTCCTAAGATAGCCTTGTATATACTGAACAGACCATGTGTGCACATATGTGTGTGTGTGTGTGTGTGTGTGCGGCCTGCACTCAAGCCAGCTGTAATTGTTTCTCAGATAGCGATGTCTATTGATTTATTAACCTTATATCATTGAGAACATTGTGTGCAAGAGTGTTTAAAGGAGCTAACCCTAAGCTCCCCAGAGACCAGTATATTCCAGTTCACAATCCGCTCTGACCAGAATTGTGTGTCTATATTGGACTGGGATCACTGCACAAGCACCAGATGTTCTTATTTGTCTGAAGTAAGACTAAACTCACAAACACACATTAAATAAATACCTCAACAACACAAGTCCAAATGAGCGGCTAACATGCATGCTCACATACTCCCAACCATCTGGACCGGACAGATTCATTTCAGATTCTTCTGCATTCTCTTTCCAGCCCAATTCACCTCTCCCCT
Organism: Periophthalmodon schlosseri; assembly: GCA_000787095.1. NCBI lineage: Eukaryota > Metazoa > Chordata > Actinopteri > Gobiiformes > Gobiidae > Periophthalmodon > Periophthalmodon schlosseri. Next base: position 49,202 of record JACM01036045.1, on the reverse strand, counting down.
TTAGCTCTCTTTGTGCTTCTTCCTGTCTCCAATTGGCTTTTAGAGCAGATGGGAGAAGTCCAAATCAGCACATTTTTGCAGTGCAAGCTAACACAATACTTAGCAGTGTGAATCCATAAGTGTCTACAAGTAATGAATTACATAGATGCGGTATAACAATATAGGCAATATAGATAATAAAATGCATTCTCACACTTTTTTTTATCAGAACCAGCTTTAAGTACTTAAGTCATCTGAGTAACAGTTTTGAATTACACCAGAATTGTTGTAGATTTGGAGATCAAACCTAGTTGTCAAATTATGAAAATCCTTACATTCATGCTTTTAACACCAGCCTATAATTACAAAATGTCTAATTACTGCCAACAATATTCCATTCACAACAGGTGCACAATTGAGAGATGATCTGTTGACAATGTTATGCCTGAACGCACAAAATCAAAAACTGCACTCAAATTTGCTCCTGCTAAATTGTGTGTGTTTGTTAAGGCCACCAGTAAATTGAATGCAACAAATGCTTTTCTCTCACATACAAAGTGCAGTATAGCAGCTGCCTGGCACAAACAGGTGCAGCCTATTGTTTGAATGATCAACACTTGCCAACTAATGTGATGGAAAAGGTTAGGGACATGGGTTTATGGGGTAATTTTTGTCTAACGGTCTGTCTGGTTGTCGTGGAAACAGATAAGACGGACTGTAGATCGGCACAAAACCCAGCAGGAGTAATTATTCATGTTTTTGTCCGCTGTGTCCTCCTGTCACTCAAAGTGCAAGCCTCTTGGGACTTTGCATGTAAATAAAGTTCATGAGTTTATATCTTAGTAGAGGCATTCAACTTTCTGCAAACAAAACAGTGGCTAAAAAAGTATGAAGCAGTGGTAGTGGTAGTTTTAATTTCTGATTGTGAAACATAAAGATCTACTAGGGGCCATCATTTGAATACATGATTGACACCCAGAATCTTCCTTTCTTGGTACCTTTCCATTCAAAGTTCTACGTTCATAAACAACATGACCACAAACTAACGCACAACCAGGGAAACACATGCCCTAACACCTTGTATATCTTGCTAAGGCCCCTTGAGTGTATGGAGAGGCTGAGCGCATCAGCCTCTCCATACACATGAATAATACAACTTCCTGCCATATGCACATGTTTGCTGCACTGGGATACATACACTGCAGCAGTCTTCTTTAAGAGCCAGAATGACAAGCTTTACTTCTGTTTGAGTTCATCTCCAAGGCTCTTGTTCCCCAGGCAAAACATTAAGAACACTGCACTGGTGATTCTAAGTATGTAGCATGTTCTTTTAAAAAAAATTTCATTGTTTATTAGCTGGATTGCTGACAACATACCAAGCAGTGTGCTCAGAAACATTAAACTGGGGAGCTCTCCAAGGTACTATTCCTGCCCGATTGCTGTTTATATTTAACACTAACATATCTAGGCTCAGTAATCTGGGTGTGTTTCATAGTAACAAAAGGTTAGTTTTGGAATTCCTCTCTTCTGAGGTAGATCTGAACCAGCTCTCTTACCAGTGTTAGCTCAAAATAAAAAAATTTAAAAATTAAGTCTCAAACTGTTTTCTAAAACTCACTCCATCTCCAGCTTAAGCCCCATGAAAGAAATAAGTGTGGTCTGACCTGCGCTAACTCAGGCCTGAGGTTTAAGCTGTGCTTTGTGCACATTTCCAATGACTCTGGGAAGGCCACATCAAAATGGGCTTAAAATATGCAGTTGTGATGTCTTTATGATCTGACTAAACAAGAGAGGAGCCAGAGTGCGCACTGATAATAGTTTTATTTGGGACACAGAACTTTTCTGTTCATTCTGAGGAACGAGGGGAAAGACGCAACTTTCCCCTCCTCTCCTGTTCGCTTCCTCTCCGTTCCCAGTCACTCCACGGGTAGAGAGAGGAGGCTAGCCTGGCTGCGTAGTGCATAGCTTAGTTAATGCAGAGAATGAAGTTGTCTGATCCCTTCCAGCTGCATGGGGCCATAACTTTTTTCCATGTTTGGAAAGAGCTGTTAAGGGGCTCTTCACGTAACGAGAATTGGCCAATCAAGGCGCTTATGTGGATGTGGTTTGACAGGGAGTGAGAGGAGCACACAGCCAGAACCACTGAAAAGCACCTCATCCTCAGAGTCCAAACCAGCACTTGTGTGCACAAAAGTACTGCCCCTCACACCAACAGCCACAGAAAATACTGATTTTATTCATGTTAAAAACATTTTAATTGATTAAAATGAATCCTAAAGAGCAATTTAATGTTTTATATTAATAGGTTACTGCATGATAGAAACTGCATGGGTGAGGTTTTTTTCTAGTTTAGTTTTTTTTTTTTTTTGTTTTTTGTTTTTTTTTCATTTTGGTTGTTTTTATTGTACTCAAAACATAGAAAAATATGCACCCTTACTGTGAGCAGGTTTGCATCTCCACAAACCTGACTCTTATTTGGCTTGTTTCCATGAAAGTGTTGTTCCTGTGACTATAATCTTCCACAGTATGGCATAAAACTTGTGTATCTCCATGGATAATGGTTTTAAATTTCTATTTACATAGAATCATGCAGGTGAAGTGATATCTCCAGAAAGTTACATAATGTATCTTTAACATATTAATAATAATAATAATGCAATGCTTTAATATTCCTAGGGGTCACCACAGTAACTAGTCTGAACAGAAGTTGGCAGTAAAATTAGCTTAGGTCTTCTAGTTAAGGGTGCAACTCCAACTGATAGGCTTGTCAATGACTTAAAAGGTCCACTGCTTGTAATCTGGTTGTAAGTGGATTTTAAGAGAGTTTAAACACAAACATGGAGTGTGTGACTATGTCCAAATGCCCAATAGCTTGTAAACTTTTTAGTGATGGATTGGCTGTGTTCAGAGATCTACATAACAATCGTGCAGACTGGTGAATCTGAGGAGCTGAGAAGCTGAGAGAGGTGCAGTGTTCTGATAGGACCTGACCACAAGGCCCCTGGCTCATAAATCACACCCTGGTCCCCTCTTCTCCAGCGCGGACTGGGCCACAAATCAAATGCATCATTCCGAGTTACGCTGTGTAGAACTATTGACTGCGCTGATTCAATAGTCGCAATGAAGGAGGCAAGACGAAAGAGCACAGAACAGGGATCAGAGTTCTGTTTATGCTATGGGTCCCACCATCCAATAAAGCTGATTGATCCCAGAAAATCTAATTGTAATTTTCAATACAAACATTGTGATTAAGACTCAGTTCACAGTTAGGAATGGTTCGTTGAGACGATCTTTGAGACAATATTTGACTTTTTTTATATTGTTATCTCTGTACTTGAGACATCATGATCTTTCCAAATTAAACAAAGCAAGCCCCACAAATATATATAGTTTCTCATGGTTCCCATAGTTGCTCTTATAGCCAAGCATCTCTAGGATCACTGTTGCTGAAGTGTATATCAGCTCATTGGTTTCTGTGGTGGTTGAGGTAGGGATCGCTCTCAATACTGCATTCACATCTTGAGATCGTACTTCACTTAGCCTGTGGAACTAGCATCAGGGTTGCCTTGTGTTCATTCAGGCCATGATCTTATCTTTCAGGTCAGTCATTGCCTCGTTCAGCGTGATACTTATTGGGGCTTCATACCCAATCTCTGGTTGGGGAGTTGATGTTAACTCCCCTCTGACATGGAGTCCTGGCTCCCTCTTGCCATAGCATTTGTGTTGTACTTCGTCAATCTCAGTTTGTGAAAGCAGTTGCCATTTGTAGATGTTGGAACATTGAGCTACTAGTTGCTTATCCGTAAGCTTGGACTGTGGGTTTCGAAGTAACCATTTGTCCCACATCCTGTTCATGTAACCCCTCTGACTCGGGTCATTGGAGTAGTAGCATTCCAACAGAGCTTTGTTCTCGCATCTTGCCCATTTCCGTCTTGTTCCAGTAGCCCATTTCTGATCAAGGTGCTGTGGTTCCCCAGCACCTGACACAGACCTTATTTGACCGCGCAACTTCTGAGCCGGCATCTCGTAAGTCTGATTTGCACTCATCATTGTATGAGGTAGTGTGAAAGTCAGATGACTTACCATTTGAGCTTGACAGCTGCTATATATATACATATACACATATATATTTAGTGATTTGTTGCATGGTTGTATGAACATGCAATCACATCTTTAATCAAATTGCTTTTCTATTTCCATTTGAACAGACTAGTATGTTTAAAAAGACACATCTTATACACCGAGGATCAAATGGGAATGACACATGGGCACACAGGCCCATGTGATCTATTTTTTAAACTATTGTGAGTCTGACAATCATTCCAGGCCAGTGTTTAACATTTCTTTGCACGTCACAACCTTACGCACTTCTTTGGAAGGCGGGTGTCAACATGTTAATCTAGTTTCATTTAAAGTAAAAGTTTTTTATAGAAAACATTCATGAAAGATGTCTCCATGGTTTTACTGTGTTCCTCAGGGTACAGCTTTTATCATGTAAATTGTCACATGTAAATGAATATGAGCGTATGACATGTCTGCATGTGTAAGCCCTGCAACTATAGAAGCTCGCTTAAGGATCTACCTGTTCGCAGAGCTGGGCAAAATGGACTAAACTGCATATCTCAATCTGTTAATGCAGTGGTTCCCAAAGCGAGGTCTGGGGTCCCATGGGGGGCCTCAGAGGCATTGCAGGGGGGCCCCCAAAGGTTGTTTACAAAAAAAGCATAAAAGAAAATTAAGTTTGAAATCAACCTTACATAAGATATTAGTTTAACGTATTACTTTAAATTAGTATTATTAGTATAATTATATATTAACATGTAAATCTAATGAAATATTATTATTATTATTATTATTATTATTATTATTATTATTTTATTATTATTAATAATAATAATAATAATAATAATAATAATAATAATAATAATAATAATAATAATAATAATAATAATAATAATAATAATAATAATAATAATATTAATGATGATAATAATAATAATAATAATAATAATAATCCAACGGCGATATTCAGACAATATCATGGCAGTCCTTCAAAAATGTGCAGAAAACATAAACATCTCCTGTTTGAAAATGACACTGCATAACTTTGTTTCATTTAAAAGAAACATGCAAGATGGACTTTAGCTTTTAACAACGTTGTAATGCTTCCTTATCGAAAACATACTGGATAGGATTTTGTCTCATTCATGCTTGTTTAATTAATCCTGTTTATGAGGTTGTCTTGCTGAGCCTGAGAAATCCCTCAATTTCAATTTTACCCAGATTGTTATGTCACAGGTAGGAATCCAAGTCCATAAAGCAAGTTTTAAAAGATAAAATGCCAAAGCAAACATACTCAAAAGCATGTTTCAAAACAGTAAGAAATAATGCATAATAATCACTTATAAATATACATATACATATACATTTTTTTCAGTATTTCCCCCCTCTCTTTATTTATGTATTTCAGTACATTTGGAGTTATCGTGTTTACCCTGCTGTAGAGATTGCCATTTGCCACACTGACAAAACTACTATTAAAAACCTTTAAATCAGCCTTCAGCCCTCTCTCTTGTTTATTTTACATTTATGAGAGACGTGCCTGAAACGTCGTCTTGCCTCCCTTATGTCCACATCATGCACCTTGTCTAGCCACCATCTTCCTTCAATTATTTGTCTATTTGTATGATCACACTGCTGCCTAATTGTCATTACGTGGCTTCCTGACTATTATTACCTGTCTGTCCCCTGGTGTCATTACATTGTTCTCTCGCTTGGCTTTTCTCGCATTTCTCTTATGATGCAAGAAAGTTTTAGGTTTTTTTCCTATGTTTTTATTTTTTATTCCACCCACTCACTTCCTATATTTATCACACAAGAACAAATACTTCAACCTCTTACTGTCTGTCGCGCACTAGGTCGACCATATCTCCTGCTCTCTGTCGGACGGCTGACAAACAGTTTAAGCAAATGGGACAGCGGTTAGAGTCAACTGTCTGAGCTATTTTGGTGGTACTCACTGGAGATAAAAGCTAGTCTGTGTCAGATATGAAGAAAGCTAAGTTAATTGGGCTGAAAATTGCTGGATGACGACTTTAAAGTGCCAATAATAGATATAGGGTATAGGCCAAATTGCTAACTCCAACCACAAGGGGTCATTAAAGGATAAATTATAAGTTTTGGTCCGTTTAATTAAAGGTGTAGTGTGGAGGGTCTGTCATTACCTTGTTTGGAATGTACCACAGTATAGCATTAAACTTCTATTTTCATGGAGAAAAAGGTGACACCACCAGCCTATAGTTACAGGTCAGATCTGTGGAAAGGTGATCCTGCTCAAGGTAAGAATGCATGTCATGTAGGTCGTTAACTACCCACACCACCTACCATTGCGAGACAGGGTCAACGCCATCGCAGTGGCCTCTATAAATGCTTCCAGTTCTCTTACAAATTCATCACTGTCACGTCGAAGCACTGAAAACTTGTAGTAAATTCAATGAACCAGATATCCTCGGTCACCATGGTAACCCCAGAATTCAGCTGACTCATGTTTCATGGCCCTCTGACACGCGCTTACGCCCCCAGGATGAGAGTGGAGGCTAAGTTGAGAGTAAATCCCCGGCAGTGTCAGAGAGAGGTGCACAGTGGCGTCTGGAGATAGGACAAACAGGTAGGAGTATGCGTCAGAAATAGAACCAACCAAAATAAGGCCAGAGCAGAGGGAGAGAGAGAACTTCACATGACTGCACATTTATTTAGATTTGCAAACGTAGCTGGCCTCCTGTTTTAGAGGACTTTAGAAGGATTCTCACTTTGAATCAGCATAACAGCTTTAACTTTTTGAATAATAGCCTTTTTATTACATCAATCCAGCTACTAAATGTTATAAGCAAGTTTACTTTTTATGTCTGCCTTAGCTCTAGATAAAGAGAGAGGGTTCCAATAGGGGATCTGCACTGAACCTTTGCTAAATCAATGTTTACAAATGAATGCAAAGTAGGTGGCAGATTAGATTTGCTCTGATGTTGGGATAACCTGTCAAACAGACGTGAAAGTGAAAGAAGCATACCACTGATTTAACATAATAATAAAAATAACATAACAGACAGTGTTTATACAAAAACATCATCTCACTAAATATTCTGCATTTATTCTTTCTAATTTCTAATTTGTTCAACTGCTATGTGTGCTAAATAAAAAAAATCTACATTTTGTAGATTAAATGCTTATCCATTGGCCATAAATCCTAATGACATAAAAATTAACTACATATCTTTTTGAGTGAAATAACAGTCATGAAAAAATATCCTACTTATGGACAGCTCCAATAGACTTTGGATGTTTTAGAACTACAGGATAGTTCCAAATGAAGTTGTACTGTAGGCATGAATTTACTTTAGGCACTGCCAAATCCACTGATAATACATAGAGAGTGTCAGGCCTCGTGGACACAAAAGTGTGATTTCTGTTATTTACCCAGGCCGTGTAAGCAGGAACACTGCACACTTGTTTGTTGGAGGTGAAAAGATGCAGTGTGTGATTTGAGGCCCAGAGCACCGGGGGCAGTTTTATGAAGTGTTACAAAATGTAGTGTACAACAGCACGCACTAGCTGCAGCATTGACAGCTTATTAGCCACTGTTTCACCACAGTATGAGCCTACAGCAACCTGACAGGTGAGCAATTTAAGGGTCAGAAGTAACCGCCAAATGACTCCAAATATAAGGATGAAACTCGCAGAGGTCCATGTTATGAGAAACAACAAACACTAATGAAAAAGTTCATAGAAGTTTGGAGACAAAACGAGCACATACCACAATGCATGATGTAACTTTTCTGATGCTGGGTGAGCTGCCTGCAGGTGTTCATGGAGATGTTGAAAAATTCCCTGAAGAATGCATGCATTCTTACTGTGAGTCTCCACATACCTGACCAGTAACTTGACCTGGTGGCACCACCTGCTTGTCTCTGTGGAGGTATATATATAAACACTCCAGACAAAGCAATAACATCTCCATGGAGACAAGCAGGCATGTGTCCACACAAAAAGAACCAAAGTAATGTTCTAAGAGAGGAATACTGTATATTATCATAAGTGTAGCTGTCATCTGTCATTGCTGGGGCTAATGCTACAGATTTTAATCGAACCAAGAAAAGAATAGCAGTAGTAAAACTTGGTGGCTCTGCTTTATCTACAGTATTCTCCTCGGAGATGCCCTTTTGTTGCAGGTTTAAGCCACAAAACTGCTTGAGAGTTCACCTCCACTCCACGTAGCTGTGCCCCAGAGTCAATGGAGGGGAAACTCATAGATATCCACAAAGTCATCTAACTAGAAAAGATGTGACAATGAAAATCACTGAAGCTCCACTAGCTCACAGTGTTATTGCTCAAATAAGAGGCAGCCAACTCAATATTTAAGTTACCCCTGGGTCTGGGAGAGAAGAAAGAACGTTCCTTTGCATTCCTTGAAACACAACCTGCACACATACACATAAATACATGAAGACCCTTGGCGGTCAAAGGCTAATATCAAATACGTGAAGTCAGCAATCTGCTAACTGTGCGTTTGAGCAGAGAAGCAGAATGGGTGCTGAGAGCGAGCACTGGTAAGCAATCTTTTCTATTTGTCTGTGCGGTAGAGGTTTACGTGTGTGTGCTTGTGTGCGTATGTGTGCAGCCTAGGGTGTACCGGGGTGTGTATCCGCATGTGGTAAACTCGACTATTATGCTGAGATGTTCTAATAAAAATGTAGCTGGCGGTCAGGACTGGGTCACTTTGTCACTGCTGACGAAACACAAAAACCCACATGCTTACAAATGCACAACAATACAGCACACTCTCTCCCAAAGCACCTCAAATCCACTCTCAGTTTTAAATATGTTTTCAGCCATTACACTTTTCTGATGTGCACTCATTCGTCCTGCCAGGGAAAAATATGTGCTTCACCATTGTTGAATTTCTATTGTTCAATATTTATCCTGTTTTTTGGCAAAAAGTTTTGGGGTTCAAATAGAAAAGTATGTGGCTACATTCTGAGACTTGTGTGTAATACTTACCCACAAAATATATAACACTTTGAGAGACAGCAACTTGAAGAGAAATAGAACAATAATATGTTGATTATGGCCAAAATCATGATCACGGTTTATAATTGAAATGTGTACACTGAATTTATTTCATTTGTAATGTTTTGTGACGCTTGACAAGTGGCTTTGCTCTGGGTTCTGCAGGAATGTGCACACATATCATTCTGGACAGAGGGTAATTAACAGCATTTTCGTTTACAACATTGTTTGAAGAAAAATATTTGAAAATCACAATTATAAATTTGATTAACTGCACAGCCCTACATCAGCCATAATCTGGACTCCCCACCCAATATGCAGTGCAGTCAACAAACAGCTTACAAAGCTGTAATTCTTTATATTATTCCATTTACCCATTTGTTTATTGTATATGTTAATGTATTTTTGCAAGAAGTGCTAGACATGAAACATGACAATATTTTCTTTGGTATTCCAGGAAAACCAACACCGCTGACATTTGGATTGGCCTGAACCTGCTGTTACATTTATCTGACCATTTCCATGATATAAAGACCGTGATCACTACGCACCGCCCCCGACTGTGCACTGAAATGGAGTGCGGGTTATATTGGGTGATTTGGGACAATAGCATATGGATTCTAAACAACATTTTTATAAAGTATTCCTTAGTAAATAAATAATGTGAACTAGTCGTTACTAAAAGCTGCTACAATCACAGATTTCCTTTGATTGAGTTATAAAAGGCCTGTCTTATAAAAATAACTTTTAATTATGCCTTGCAGCTAGAAAGATTGCATCCTAAACCGCAGCGTGTTGTTAAACTGATGGCCAGAGCTTGGTTCGAGTAATTCTCTTGTAAATAATTCAGAGCCCTTTTCTCCAGTGAAATTCATTAGCTGCTGTCAATTGCTGTATTTACCTAATTAGTCTCAACCTGAAAGAGTGGACGCCTTTACAGTTTTCTTGGGCTTTTACTGTGGGAGGAGAGCATCTGGCAGCTAAAGGCGAATGTGTATCCCCTGCATGCACTGTATCCGAGCTTCCTGTTTTAGTCCGCTCTCCACTTTATTGGTCCCTGTGGAGTTGTTTGTCTCCTGTGAATACACGAGACACAAGATGACAGGCTAGAGATGCTTCGGCTTCCACATTTGTAGGAACAGTGTGTGTCACAATAAAACTGGCTCGCGGGCATCACAGACCTGCACACAGCTCAACTACAGCTGAGCAGACCAACACAAAAGCAGAGGTCTCAGGAGCAACAAGAGAGTGGGGAAAAACACATGTTTAGACACAACATAAACTCACTATTTCACTCAATTTCACACAACTACCAGGCTTAACTTTGTGACCACCACAGTTGGTCAGTGCTAGAGCATTTGCCCTGAAACACAAAAATGACGGTTTGATCGCAGTCCCAACTAATATTGCTGCTGTTGTGTCCTTGGGCAAGACACTTCTCCGAGCCAGCCTACGTATGAATGAGTATGAGAGTGAATGATGAGTGGTGATAAATTTGGTTGTAGGTGCAAATCGGGAGCTATACTTCTCCCAGGGCAGCTGTGGCTACAAATAAAGCAATGTAAAGTAGTATGTAGACAAATGATACAAATCTCTTGTTTTCATTTTCACCATGTAGATGTAAATAAGGTATTTGTATTTCTTTTTGTTGCCTTATACATGCAAACATTGTAAACAAAATGTGAATATCTTAAAAAAGACCTTTAGTGCTTGTGTCTGCTATATAGTTATAATTTATGACACCTGTGGATCATTATGTTATAATTTGCATACTAATAAAAGAAACAAGTCAGTTGACTTCCATAATAGAAAACTGTGGTGCCCAATGGGAGCTGACCTTGCCATAAGTGTAGCTGTCGGCCCCTCCTATGGATAGCTGCTGATCACACAAGAAGCAGATTTTTTTTTTTCATTTGTACCAAAATGACAACTTAACACTGCCAAATCCTACACGTATCATCGATTAAGAAAATAAAACTGAAGAATGAAGTAATTACAGAGCAGTGGCCGTATGCTGGTGGTGGTGAAAACGGGCATTGATCGGCAATAGGACGTCTTGAAAATAAGTGATTAAAGATTGCACAAATCATTCACTATAACATGGTTAAAAGCTCTGAAAAGTCGATCTTGCATCATAGGTCTGCTTTAACTTCTGTCATAAGCTTGAAATAAAAATCAATCAATCAGTACTGCTCCTTATAATTTTCACCATATAAGTGGAATGATTATATAGTTTCTTATGCAGCCCTAGCTACACAATCAGTCAATCAGTTTGGAAAGAGAAGTTAGTGCAATAGAAGAGGGCAGAGGCATGGCTCATGCATATACAGTATACATGTGCCCTTGGGCCTATAACTCTGGATATGCTGCAGCAGTATGCTTTGTAATACCTCTGCAGGGACATGGGCACCTGACATGACCTAGCACAATGTGGATCTGTAACAGAGAAAGGAAGGTAAGGAGCGGAGGTGATCAATCAGACTGTGCTTTGGTGTGACTCACAATAACAGTCATAGCTGAAGTTTGTGGTGAAGCATCACAAGGTCAAAAGGGCAGTCACAATGATACTGCAGACAGAAGCTGCCTGCATATGGGTTCAAGCAGATAAGTAAACAATAAACTGATCCAACAGCACATAGCCAGAGGTAAAACAAACCTAAAACTAGGGCTGAATGATTTTGGCAAAATTTGTAGTTGCAATTTTCCTGAGAAGCATTGCAATTGTGATTAGATTTGCTATTTATGTGTTACTAGTGGAATTCTGTTCAAAAGTGCATTTAACATTTGAAATCTTAACTGATAAACTACAAGAATGATATGAATTTCAGACCATGTTTGTAGAGGTCTGAACTGCAGGGTTTTTTATATACAAAAGAGGACTTTTTTGTTTGCAGAAGGAATTATGCTATTTAAATCTGCAATATTTAGAAAATTGCTATTTCAATTTGATGTGTGGAGACTACTGTAGCTCTGACTGTTCTTAATCTGATAGAAAGCAGATTACACCATAGGGCTGCACAAGTCCTATAGCAATTAAATTTGTGATTTAGGTTTTCAAATCAAGATTGAGTTCACAGTGCATATTGTAAACACATCCAGGATCAGTAACATTAGGAACTGCAAAACTGCTGTAGAATCACTGGATGCACTTCAGGCATGTTATTTACCATCAAAGGACATTCTATTGTGTAAATACATTAAGCCCTTGCCATTTGATAGTAACAAAGTCACAAATTGCATTTTCAACACAAATTGATTAAAATTGTATAGATAAATGTGTAATTCTTTAATGTCACAACTTTGTAGACACTGCTATGCACAGTGGCAATATTGCATTTGTTATTTAGGGTTTTTTTTGTGCAAGCAGAAATGTCCTTGTTTTCCATTATCCTGAGCTCCAATGACTCCTCAGCTTGAGAAGATACAACTATTGCAACATCAGATGAAGGGCTCCAGAGAAGCAACATCAACAGTGTAAGCAAGAAGGAAGAAAGAGAGAGTGAAATTATGCCCCTGCTTCTGTCACAGCGCCTCTCATTTCAGAAAGAGCATTGTTTTTCTGAATGAGCTGAAGCGTACACAGCCAACTGCGTGAAATGTATAGAGCAGATCAAACATGTGATTACTGCCACAATTCTCCACAAGCAAAGATCCCTCTCAGCTCTTCTGTGTGGAGGGCTTGTATTATGTATGAGGGGCTGTCCTCTTAGTTGATGATATTCCCCTGCTACACCAAAGGAAGCCTAACAGGTACGTGCCTCCTGTCTGCACTCAGTCATTTTGAAAACAAATTCAATTCATCTAAAATCAGTATTGAGATTTGTTTTCAGTTCTGTAATTAGTTTCATTTCTTTATTATAACTAGGTCACAAAATCAAATAATTCCTTCCAGGTTAAGACTAAATGGTGTGGCTTTGTAAGATGAGATGTTTATTTAAAAAAACATTTTAATTAAATTTTTATTGGTCCGCCAGCCCCCCACCCCTGTGTGTGTGTTTGGACTTGTTACATGCTCGTGAGTCTGCATGTATCTACTTTGATGAAGCTGTTTCCTCTTAGGAGATTTCTCTATTACAAAATGCCAGTGTGTGGTGGAAGCACTCCGCTGTTAAATGGGATGAGATGAGTTGATGTGATTGTTCATGATTGATACCAATAATTTATTCCTCCTATTCTGGCCGCGGCTGCATTAGCGCTGCAGGAGCAGAGCTGCCTGGGTGCTGCAGCCTCTGGTCATGAAATTACCCAAAAGCTGTCAGTCAAAGCCAAGTGCGATGGATGTGAGTCAGAAATATGAGACAGATGGGAGGAAGAGAGGGATGGAGAGAGGGATAGAGGGAAGGAGCACCCAATGCACGAGAACACAGGAGAGGAAGAGGAGACAGTGTGCGTTCAAAGGGAGCGGGCAAACACAAAGAGGCAGACCTCTTTCCATCTCACAGGAAGAAATGAAAACTTGTGTCGTTACCAGGGAGGGTGCTTTTATTCTGCTGTTTCTATAGCAACAGTCTCCATGTGCCCATTTTTCAACCTGCAGTTATTATTATGCAACTTGTGAAAATATGCAAAAGTCACTAACAATATGATTAGAATTAACACATGTCACATGTCAATGGCAAGCATCATTCAGTAGACAAAAGGACACTTAAGTTGCACAGGAAAGGCTGTTATATATAGACTAGCTAAAAACTTTGGACCCTGGAAAATGGTGATCTAAATCTAAATGTATGAGTTTAACGCTCAGGGGACAGTATCACCAGCACATACAGGCCAACTATAAAATAAATCTGGAGTCATGGTTAGACTACAGAGTTGACATGTTGGTGATCAAATGAATTATAAATGTGAGCAGATACCGTGCAGGCATGTAACTTAAACATAGTACTTGTACAGAGCTAGACACATCACCTGATATAAAGGGGAAAAGCTCAGTGGATGCTTGCTGTCACAACTTAAATGAGGAGGTAAATGAATTCAGACAGTGAAGACAGCTGCTGCTGAAGCTGTTAAAGTGTTTGTTTACTTTGTACCAGTCTATCTTAAAAGCAGAAGGCCGCTCCTCTAAGATCTAAAAGTGTAACAGCATCTAGTGGTGACATTGCACATTTCTCTCCGAAGATCACGACTCATTTATTCAGAGCTAGAACACAAACAGTAGCCCAGAAAATGTTCAGAGCTACAAAAATAATATATCCCCAGTAAAAATGTTTCATAATACAATACAATGCGCATGACCTCTGACCTTTCACATGTGGTGGAATCACTGTGACATTGTTTATATGCCCTTTAGTGTGTTACAGTGTGACCTCTGACCTCCATCCATCCATATTCTTCCACTTATCCGGGGCCGGGTCGCAGGGGCAGTAGTCTAAGCAGGGACTCTCAGGCTTCCCTCAAAGTGTTCCAAAGTGTTCCCAGGCCAGCCGAGAGTCCCTCCAGCGTGTCCCGGGTCTTCCTCGGGGGCTCCTTTGGGTGGAACATGCCTGGAACACCTCCAGGAAACATCTGGAACAGATGCCCGAGCCACCTCTGCTGGCTCCTCTCGACATGGAGGAACAGCGGCTCTACTCCAAGCTCCCTCCCGTGTGACTGAGCTCCTCACCCCATTTCTAAGGGATCGCCCGGCCACCCTGCGGAGGAAACTTATTTCGGCCACTTGTATCTGCAGTCTTTTTCTTTGTGTCATTACCCAAAACTCATGACCATAGGTGAGGGTAGGAACATAGATTGACCGGTAAATCGAAAGCTTTGTCTTTCGACTCAGCTCCTACTTTACCACAACAGATCGATACACCAACCACATCAACCACATCACCAACCAGATGTTGTACTGATTCGCCTGTCAATCTCACGCTCCATTCTTCTCTCACTCTTAAATAAGACTCGGAGATACTTGAATTCCTCCACTTGAGGCAGGGACTCTCCACCCACCTGGAGAGGGCAAGCCACCTTTTTCCGGTCGAGAACCACGGCCTCAGATTTGGAGGAGATGATTCTCATCCTTCACACTCGGCTGTAAACCACCCCAGAGCATGTTGCAGGTCCTGGTTTGATGAAGACATCAGGACAACATCATCTTCATAAATATAATGAACAGAACCGGTTACAAAGAGCAGCCCTGGCGGGGTCCAACATGCACTGGGAACAGGTCTGACTTACTGCCGGCAATGCAAATAAACCCCATATCCCCAAAGAACACCACGAGGGATATGGTCGAACTCCCATGAACCCTCGAGAACCCGATGGAGAATATAGAGCTGGTCCAATGTTCCACAACCAGAAGGAACACCACTCTGCTCCTCCTGAACCTATCGGTCGGATTCTCCTCTCCAGTACCCTGGAGTAGACCTTACCGAGGAGGCTGAGGACTGTGATTCCCCTGTAGTTGGAACACACCCTCTGGACCACCACCCCGGTCTGCCAATCCAGAGGTACTGTCCACAACCACCACAATACGTTACACCGGCATGTCAGCCAAGACAGCCCCACAACATCCAGAGACTTAAGATACTCAGGACAGATTTCATCCACATCCGGAGCCTTTCCACCAAGGAGCTTGCCAACCACCTCAGTGACTTCTGCCAGGGTGATGGATGAGTCCGCCTCCAAGTCCTCAGTCTCTGCTTCCTCCTCGGAAGACGTGACGGTGGGACCCCAGTCGAGGTCAACAGCTCTCCATCCGCACTGTAAACAGTGTTGGTGAAGCACTGCTTTCCCCTCCTGAGGCGTAGGACAGTTTGCCAAAATTTCTTTGAGGCTGACCAACAGTCCTCCTCCATAGCCTCTCCGAACTCCTCCCAGACGGAGGCCTCGATTAGTGGATCTCCGGACATGGAAACTTTGGGGAAATGTTTACAAATAAAGTATTTTAATGTATTATTGATAAAATTCTGAAATTGTTTATTTTATTTTGCCATTTTGATTAATAATGCCACCGTCTTTGTGTTAAAGGTTTTGATATGTATTTTAGAGTGTGCATAGTCCAACAATTAATTATCAAAATATGATTACGGTTATTTTAATAGTCGACCAGTCACCATTATTCTGATTAAGCGTTGTAGCCTTGTTGAAAAAGTTTTTGGTATTTCGCCCATCACTATGCCATGTTTTATTTTTTTACTGTCAGTAGTCTTTTAATATAGTTTTTATAAAGGTCCCTCCCATTTCTAATACTGTGCACATGAGTGCTGTGTGTGTGTGTGGTCATAGATCTCGTCCGATTGTAGCACACTGTCATTGTCCACAAGACAGATTGAGTCACAGAAGCATTACACAGAACCTGCCACATCCATCTTCTAAAGGCAGCGCATGTGCCACTACAACCCAGAGCTGCTCAACAAACGGCATACATCACATCCATGCATGATTTACCATTACTTTTAGAGTTACAGCTCACATTGACAATCACTGCAGATGCTGCTTCTCGCCTTCAGCGCTTCCCATGAAAGCACAATCCCATCAACACGTTCAACTAACCTTTGTCTTTGTGGTAATTACCCATTAACAACCTGTTACCAAGAGAAAAAACTCAAGCCAAGAGACGCACAAAGGGTGGCAGGGTGACGACTAAGATGATGGAGGAACAAGGAAGTAAATAAGTAAATAATGAAACTGGGAGATGAGAGGAAATAGAGGGAAGAGGCCTGATCATCTGGGTCAAGTGTTTTGCATACACTCTGCATAAAGGTCTGTGATAGACTATAATGCAATGTAATTAGCCATTATGGGGACAATTTATCATAAAGAGGTTCTGCTGGAACTGAACAAAATGTAATGAACCTACAGTTGGTTCTTACAAAAAACTACACAGTACCCAGGATTTTGATAAAATGTGTAATATTTTTTAGTTTGTTTGTTTGTTTGTTTTTTGTTCTTTTACGGAAACTCTTTCTGTTTGACCCATAGAGATGCACAATAATATCAGCCACCAATAATTATCGGCTGATAATGACAATTGTGACGTCACACCAATAATTCTGATAATAACATTTTTTACAGATAATTTAATCCGATAATTGGAAGCCAAAAATACCGCCGCTTTTCTTCCGAGGTTTCGGCCCTCAGAGTGCTCACTGTGAGCTCCGCCCCCTGTTCCAGCTGCACACCTAATAGATCCATGCTGCACACACAGAGCAGACCCCGGGTCAGAGGCAGAGAGCAGAGGACACATATTTACATATACAGGTTTTTTTTTTAATTTGAAGGAAATACATTTCAGCGAAACAGGCTTCTCACATTAGATTTAACAAGTCATCTGAAAGTTTTCACCGCGCCAAAGAGAAAACACGAGGCAGCCAAGACTGCAACAGTCTGTGCATTGGCGTTGTAGCTCGACATAGATGCTATCGGGCTGACGGGCATGGACTATGCGAAGATTAGTTCAAATGAGAGGACGTGTGGTACAGTGAGAAGAGTTTGCCTGTTTGAGACACTGCTGCGACATGTGCTTTGTGTGCAAACGAGAAAACCCATGTGTCACTAAACAATCCAATGCAGATGGACATTGTACAGGACTGTCTGTCTCTGCCTCTCTCTGCTACCTTTTCATTCACTCTATATTCACATTATACAGGGGCTGCTTTGAGCTTCTGTCACTCAGAATCCATCTCGTGTTAAAGGAGCAGCCGCAGTGCTGCGGGGCCGCCCCTTTCCCTCTGTGCTGCACAACGCTTTCCTGGAAAATCCAAAATGATATCTCTCTGTATTTTTATACAGACTGATCAGTCTGGTCCCCACGTCCTCTGTTGCGTCTCAAGCCCGGTCATACATGATTGTACAATCAGATTTGGGGTTTTTCTCAGTGCCACATGTGAAGTAAAGGAGTTCATTGGTCACCTATGATTTACAAATAAAATCAAATTTGTCTCAGTTCAGGTTAACGGACTTTAGTGCTTCACTCATTGATTCTGCAGAAATCTGCGATGTTTTTCAGCCCCCTGTGATATTTTTTTCCTTAAATTTTTCCAATACAGACGGACAGTGTGTGTCGTCGATTGGCAAATGCACCTGTCAATCATATCCATTTGAAAACGGGGAGAGTCACCGGTGACCAGTATTTGTAAATGTCATATTTTGAAGGCTTTATATGTATTATGTGGCCTGCTTTAGTAACATTTAGGCCAATAAAACTAAAATACAAACAAAATCAAAATCAGGTTAATTTAACATGTATTATCGTTTTTTTACTTTATCATTTTTATCAGTTTATCAGTGACACACATCCTCAAATTATCAGTTATCTATTATGCATCACTAAGCTACACTGTTGTGTTGTGTTCCAAACCAAGACATGTTGTTGTCTATAGCAGTGGTTCTCAAAGTTTGTACAGCAAGTACCACCTAAGGAAGTAACTGGCTTCCGAGGACCAAATCCAAACCAGGTCTTAGATAGGGATAAACCCAGTCTCAAATAGTACTATGCAACTGCTATACTAGCTCTTAACAAGGAGGAACCAAAAATGTGGATTAAGTTGACTCTAAATTTAGCAAATATTTGAATTGCGGAGCGATTACCACATACCATCAAAGGAGCTCATGCACCAACAGAGGTACATATACCACAGTTTGAGAATCACTGATCTGTTGTCACTGCAAATAAGAGAACATAGAAAATGTTTCTTTAGAGTCTATGTCCTAAAATAAATGAATCACAGCACAAGTTACCATTCTTTTCTTGTTATAAAAACAAAATATATAATTTTTATGAAGTGCAGAAAACCAACCCACTTCTCCAGGTGAATTAAAAAAACAAGAGTTGAGTGAGTGTGGTCTCAGAGGGGTCCAGTGCCAGAGGAGCTGACATCCTGTCACCACCTCACCCTCAGCATTATGCATGAGGCAGCTCCTGTGCATTTGCATACACACACAGCAGCTTTCTGTGGCCCTGGGTGAGTCCTTCTCCTCCACAGAGTTTAGCTCTCTAGACAACATGACAATAACTTCTGCTGACTTCTAAAACAGCAGTAGAGCACCCACTGCAGCCAAGAAGAGGGAAGTGTTCAAGAGTATCCAAAAGTACAGCACAAAGTCTTCTGGAGAGAGTGGAGTCTCTGCCACAGCTGCTGCAGTCATTCATGTGGCATCAGAAAACAGGGGACGGAGGCAGGCCTACAGCCCAGGCACACAAAGATACTAGCACTTCTGTCCAACAGCACATTGTAGTAAAGACTTAAGATCTGTTTTGCACTATTTTAGAGAATGCAAAGAAGATGAACCTCCAGCATTTTTAAATGAATTACTATTGTTTCCAAGTGCTACTTAACCACAAATGTTCTCCTTATGAACTTTGTATGTATATACTGTGTTTCCTGCATAAAGATTAATGTCATATTAATGTCAAGTTTTGTTCTAATTATTTATTAAATTACATGCAATATTTAAAGGCTTGCAATTATGTTTAATTTGACAAGTGTGGTTCGAGAATCCTCGGGGGGGCACAAGGCACTGAGCTGGGTATCACAAGAGAATAATTTTAATAAAAATGAACGACACTGTATTTAAAACAGTAAACGTTAAAATGAGGTAAAATATCGATTAAATAAACAAACTCTCAGGGGTAGCTGAGAAGAGAAGCAGATGAAATAGGGGGATGGGTCAAATGAAATGCAGAGGATGCATTTCCCTATGGGGACAATAAAGTGTACTTTAACCTTAACCTTAATCATGCAGAGCCAAACAATATAGCACTGAAAAAAAAGATTGATTTAATTTCACAAAGCATAAACATTGCAGCAGACTTTCTGGAGTTTAAGAATAACAGTTTTACAGTTTAATAAAGCAAAAACTCAAGACTATTGCCATCATGCCAAGTAAATACAACTGCTCCAGTGAAGCTCATATCACACAGCTTTGATATTATGGTTTATGTGAAAGACTTTTGGACTCTTGAGCATTTGTTTTATAAAGTATAAACAGGAACAGTGCCCTCTGCTGGAAACAGTGCCCTCTGCTGAGAACAGTGAACAAAGTGAAGCAGAGTCAATGGGGCTAAAAACAGTAGCTGCCAGCATCCTAATGATTAACACAATTATGCGCAAAAAAAAAAAAAAAAAAATGTGAGAAATGATAATGAATTTATAACCAGAAAAAAAGTTCTACTGAGATTTGGAAAAAAAAAAAAAATTAGGGGAGCCCTAGCCCCACAGGGGAGCCTATATTGTATATATACTGGCACAGGGAGAACATGCAAACTCCACACAGAAAGGCCCCACGTGTGGACATTTCTATTTCAAACAAGATTTCAATATTTTTTTGATGATTAGCCACTTAGTGTATTTCTTAGGGTGCCATTACAAGAAAACTGAAAATTTGTATGGTCACCCTTTACAGTAAATCCAAAGTGTTTTCTAAGAATCAGGTGCCACTTAAAATAAGGACACGAAGATGTGGCTGAGTAGTAACATGTGCATCTATGTATTATTCACTCTGACAGCTTATCAACAGAGCCCGCCTCCGTTTTGATGCCGTCAGCCGATTATTCATTTAGAGCTCATTGCAGTTTGGACCACAAGACCTACTCAATTATACACGCCAACACAATCCTTTGGACACCAGAAAAGCTGTCGGGGATGGTTACGTAGTAGCAAGTTTGTTTCAATTTGTGCATCTGGCGTGCAATGCAGGACTTGTTCAATGATACATGGACGTAACAGTTTGCAGAAGACATTTATGGAAGGGACATGTCAAAAATGAAAACAAAGTGGTTTGTATTACTCATAGTAGCCATTAGATTTGCATAGTATGAAGTGATAGAGGCTATATTAGATGTTAATGTGAGTGACGCAATGGCAGGATATGAGCTGTGGGCTACTAAGACATCTTGTTGTCACAGAGGTTTTTTTCCGCTTACAGAATAAAATGGCTCTATAGGCAATTCTGACAGCCATAGGAATTCCAGACAAACCTTGTAAGTGTGAAATATGTCTCACTAGAGCTGTAAAACCAGTATGACAGTTAACGTAATGGATTGTTAATAGAGTGTATTTCACCATTGTGCAGAAATAATCTCCAGATTTCTAGTTGAAGTGCTGAAAAAAAAAACATTATTCACTATAGGCCTGAGTTAAACAGAATGAGAATGTCCCTCACATGTTTATTTTATCTTAAATTATGTCATATTATATTGTGTTAGTCCTGGTGTAGAACTAGGGCTGTGCCAAAAATCAATATATCGCGATCTGAACTTTGGTCGATCTCAATGATAAGACATTTTAATCGTCAGGTCTACAGCCAATCCTGTGGCAGTAAGAGCATGTGGTACTGAAGAAGGCCACAGCATGTTTCTTTATGTCCCCTCATGTGTCCTTACGTTTCACAAGCTTTAACTTAAATCTGCAAAATTTGACTTAAAGTCCAGTGTCTCCTTCCCTCTGTGTGTGTGGTGCCGTCTGTTCTGTTCCCCCTCCCTCTCTCTGATCAAGTGGCAGCTCCTCAACCTTTTCTCCTTGCTTTCTCTCCTTTGGTGATTCTTATCATTATAATCCAACTTACAGAAAGTAAACAACAATTTTCTCACCATTTAAGACTGAAACTTAAGACCTAATTTAGTACACAGACATCGCACGTGTTTCTGCCGATAGTGGTAGCGCGCACGTGCATGTGTTTCTGCCGATAGCGGCAGTGGACACGTTCATGTGTTTCTGCCGATAGCGGTAGCGCACACGTGCATGTGTTTCTGCTGATAGCGGTAGCGCACACGTGCATGTGTTTCTGTCGATAGCGGTAGCGCACACGTGCATGTGTTTCTGTCGATAGAGGTACTGCAGGCATGCTTTTAAGCTTAATATATTGTACAGACTCATTCCAAACTTTAAATGTTGATTTCTCTGGAAATATTGGCCCTATCAGTACAAAATAAAAACTGGAGTGATCCTGACACCCTGCTCTGTATACCTGAAATCCACTGTCTATGTTTTCAATAAGATGGAAGAAGATCGAATCAAAAATCAATTCAATTCAATACAAGTTCATTTATATAGCACATTTAAAACAACCTCAGGTGACCAGTGCTTGACATAAAAGTCAACAAAAAACATACAGATAACACAATACATAGGAAAAGAACAATAAAACACTAGCTAGTATTAAATGCCAGGGAGAAAAGGTGGGTTCTCAGTCTAGTCTTTAACTGTGTCAAAGACTTAGAGGATCTGACAGGCAGAGGGAGGCTGTTCCATCTGGGCGCTGCCACAGAAAAGTTACCTGTGGTCTTGAGCCTGGCATTGGGCAGGTCAGCTGACCTTAGAGCTATGGGTGGAGTGTAGGGCTGAAGTAACTCTGTCAGAAAAAGTGGACCCATGGAGTGAAGACATTTAAACACAATCAGTAACATTCTGAATTGCACCCGATATGAAATAGGGAGCCAGTGCAGGTGCACAGGTGTGATGTTCTCTCATCTAGTTTTTGTCAGCAGACGAGCTGCAGCGTTTTGGACATCCTGTAAGCAACATTACAAATGTGTGGATTGTTTTCAAAATCTGCCTCTGGAAGGTAGGCCTTTACTTTAGCAAGGAGCCTCCACTGAAGGAAGCTGGATTTCATGACAGAGCTAATGTGCTTGTCCAGTTTGAACATAGAGTCCACAATCACCCCAATATTCCTCACTGCAGCGCGACAATAAGAGGACAAAGGACCAATCACACTGCCAGGCCCAAGCAGTGGGCTAGTTTGGCCAAACACCACAATCATAGTTTTATTTAAGTTCAGGAAATTTTTGCTCAGCCAAGTCTGCACATCCCTGAGACAGCCCTGCAGAGCTTTGATTGTGGTGTGGCTTTCATTGGCGGTCACTGGCAGCTATATTTGAATATCATCTGCAATACAATGAAATTCGACACTGTGCTTTCTAAAAACATCATCCAGGGGAAGCATGTACAAAGCAAAGAGGGCTGGTGCTAATGTAGAACCCTGGGGCACACCGTACTCTAAGCGAGACACAGAAGAGGAGTACTGTCCTAGGTTCACAGAAAAACTCCTGTCTGAAAAACTCTCCCTCCAGGTGGGACAGAAGGATGCTGTGATCCACTGTGTCGAAGGCAGCTGATAAGTCTAAAAGCAAAAGAGCTGTTTCCCGGAGTCAACAGTTAAAAGCAGCTCATTAAAAACTGTTTCAGTACTGGGAGGACTGTGGGATTTGAACTTTTCACCAATTTCATTAAGATTAAGGTAAACCTGTGGTTGGTCATATACAACCTTCTCTAAAACCTTAGACAAAAAGGGCAACTTTGAGATGGGTCTAAAGTTAGAATGTTTGGGTCAAGATTAGGCTTTTTGATGAGTGGCGAGACCACAGCATGTTCCAGGACAGTATAAAAAACAGACATCAGAGACAAGTTCACAACATTAGCGATATCAGGTCCGATATCAAAAACATTCTTGAACAGACGAATTTGAATAATATCTAGTGGGCACACGGAAGGCTGTTGAACAATTTTTTCAAGTCCAAGAGAGATATTGACTCAAAACACTTAAAGACTGACTGTTGGAGCTACAAGGTCCACAACAGAGGCCAGTGAAAGTCTAAGAGCAGAGAGTTTATCCCTAAAGAATGAAAATTAAATTTTCAAGTGTAGATGAGGGCACAACAGCGTTTGCTTTACATGCATTTACAAGAGACTTCAAAGTACTAAAAAGCATCTGAGGTTTATGGCAATTTGTTGACAACAGGTTAGATATAAAACTACATTTGGTAGCTTTAACTACCCTCTGATATTCAACAAGATTGCCTCTCGATATTTGCAGGGAAACTTGTAGACTTTTTCCATTTTCCATTGCCTGACCTCATGTGTGTTCTCATTAAGTGAAGGCTGTGCTATGGGCTTTGTGCGCTTTAGTCCTACTGCATCCAAAATCTCCATACAAGTGTCATTGAAACAAGAGAGCAGACCATCTGCCGTGCTCTTTTGCCAATCATGTCCATTCATAGTTTCAGCATGGACTAACCACACTTTGAGGTAGCGGTATAGAGAACAACATGGCAACAAGTGGTCCAAAAAGTGCGTATCAGAGGTTTGAATTCACAAAAGACATGAATATTAAAATCCCTGACAATCAAAAACCTTTCATAGTGCAGTAACAGGCCTGTCAGGAGATCTGTGAAGTCCTGAATAAAATCTTTATTGAACTGGCTATGCCACAAGCACACAGGACCAGGGTGTCAAGGTTTACTGTTAAAATCTGAAGCTCAAAACTGGAAAACAAGTCGATCACACCCTCCCGACAGATGTAGCTGGATTTGTACACTGTTACTAGGCCCCCACCTCAGCCAGTAATCTGAGGAGAGTTCAGATAGAAACAGTCAGGTGGTTAAAGTTCTGAGAATGGGGAAGACTCACCGGCTTGAAGAAATGTTTTATTAGCTAGCGATCTAGTATTCAAAAACCCCAAATGAAGAGTCCCATCCTCAGGACCCCATGTAGAGCTATGGTGCAGTGACTGGAGGCATTCCAAATCCACACTGCAGCATTTGGCTAGATGCTTGTGCAGTGGTATCACCAGCGGCAAGTGACACAGGCCACTGTCTAGGCGCATGGGACTCACAGGCTAGATCCACCATAATCCATGTGATCACTGAAGTGCTTGGTTTTCAGGAGTGATAAGGAGAGGAATAATTCTAGAGTTGGCCCTCCAATGTGCTTTTACTCTCACTAAAATGCCTCCGCGTTTTCTGTGCTTTCTGGACCACTTCCTCCGTGAGGAGACAGGTGAGTGCAGCAGGTAGGCTGGGACTGATGCCAAGTGAGGAGAGTGTCTGGATGCTTGATCCTCTGGATGCTTGATCCTCAAAATTGTGATTAAGAAACCATTCATGAGATCGCTTTAGATGAATAAGTGCCTGGTGATCGTAGACTAGCAGTCCAGAGATATCTTGGCACAAAATACAAACCAATGCCACAGCAATAACAGTTTAAGCAGAGCAGACAGATGACTGCCGGTACATGCTGGTGCCATCTTGCCTCTCATCATGACAAAATGACCCCAGAAATTGATCAATATGGGGGAAAATATCGTGATTCTTTTTTTTTTTAATATTGCCCAGTCCTGTTTAGAACCGCTATAGCTTTGATGTAGGCCATTTTTAGACTTGGTTTAGCTCCTGTTCAGACTTGGAATAGTCATGTTAAAAGACCTGGTTTAGATCTGGTGGTAAATGGCGTGAAAGTTTGACAACCACTGGTCTCTTTCAAGCCACAAAACCTTTATACTGTATCTTGTATAACTTTACTAACCTTCACTTAAGTTTAATTCTAATCTCTTTTGGCATACATGAGTTTATTTAGACCTTTCTCAAATCTTCATACAACTGCAATAAAATAAAACTTACCCAACATCCAAGAGTATGGGATGAATTTTCCCTATAAGCAGCTGTCATATATCACATTGAGTGTAAGAGTTTGAAAGTTTGTAGGTGAGCCCATTGTGTGCTAATCTCTGCTGTGGGGAAAATAGAAGTGACACACATGGCAGCTCCTCCGTCTCATCACTGTCAAAGAGGGTTGTGATTGATCGAGCTCTGACTAAGGTTAAAACACAAGGACACACACTCTGTGCTATGATATCATTTGTGCATTGTGCTTAGGTTAATGGCATCAAAGTTAACCGCAGCTCACTCACAGTAAGTATGAAATTCAATCCAAGCATCACATCCAAGCATCTCTCTCATCTCTAAAGGGCTGAGGGATTTGGGGGCAAAAATATGGCTCCACAACATTTATGGCAAAACATTAGAAGATAATCAAGAAAAAGGATAGTAGAGCAAACAGCTGACCACTATGCTCTTGACAAAGTCTGAACTCAGTACATGAACAGTATTGACATTTGGGGGTTTTATAATTAAGTAAAAACACTAAAGTGAACATAGAAACTACTACTCTGACATCAGAAAAAAGCAATTAGGTGCACTATGAAACTTATCTAACTTCATGGAGTCATATGTGTGGAGAGGTGAGCCCACTCAGAGTAAGAATGCATGTTCTTTAACATATTTTTAGCAAGATGATGCAAGATAAAATATGTTTAATGCATTACTGTGGAACATTCAAGGCAAAAAATAAATACCATCTTCTTGGAGACTATCAGGTAGCAGACCTTCCCACCAGAAGAGTTGCATAGTGCACCTTTAAGGGCAAATTTGGCTAACTGCCTCTTTTGCCCTTTTTGGCCCTTTTTTGCCCTTTTCCAAAGGGCAAATCAGTACATTGGTCCAATACAGCACCCTCCTGATGGTCTGTTCTCATTATGGCTTGTAGGACTGTGTAACGACATTGTGCTCAGATATAGGTCCTTCTGCTGGTGACCTCAAATGTGAACACTGTTATTGACCAGCTCTGGTCTTTGAAGATATCGTCAAAAAACAAAAACATACACACTCAGTAATATCATGTGCAGGCTCCTGGATTCACAAGATTAAAGAATATGTTGCCTGAGTCAATGTGAGTTTCCATCAAATCCTTGAGAGCCCTTCTCTGTGCTTGACTCATCCAATTAGTAAAGAAACAAACCCTATCCCATGGCACCACACTGCTACATACTCCACCTGTGTTTGCCCTTCCATCCACCTAGTACCCTTTATATAGTGTATCTTCATAGCATTTTTCACTCCTTAGCCTATGGAGCTATCTTGTGTGCACTGCAATGCACGTAAAGCTGCCCTCCAGCTATAATAAAGCCTTTAAACACATTTGAGTAAAAAATATTCGGACGAGCTCTTGATGGTATTGGTTATAATAACATGTATTTATGAGCAATATATGTAACAATAAAAACGCATGGAGGAAGGCTATTATTGAATTACTCAGAACAATGTTAAAGTCAATAGAGTTTCCGAAGAGCGTGCCAAAAAGAACTTAGTGTCAATGAAGAAATTACATATATAAATCTGCAAATGTGCTCTCTAACAGTAATGGGTTTGCTTAGTGTAATCTAAGTCATAGTGGAGAAGGATTCACTGGGATGTCTCAGCTTTGTCTTTCTAAAGGCTACACATGTGTTACATTCGTAATTTTCTTAATAATTGAAGCAACTGATACAATTAAGCACATTTTTACTGTTCACTTAAAGGAAATGTAGTATGCATTCTTGTGGCTTTAATTCCCTATTAAACATGATTTTGATCACTTTGAGATTAGTATTTCACATTTTCTAACTATAATAATAATAATCATAATATCTACATTTAGAAAACACTCTTTATAAACGACACCTCTGTTTCCAATTAGGTATTTAGGTGTTGGAGCTCCCTCTGCTGTCGGCAATGGGAATGAACTGTGAGAAAATAAACAAATTAAGCCCTTATGCAACATGAATGCTCTGCTAATAGAGTTATAATTTGACTGCAGAACAAGTACGGTGGTTTATGGACTTGTAGGAGAAGTCCGGATTTTTACCTGTGATGCAACAATCCAGCCAAAATGCTAACTGAGCATTTTTGAAGATTAATGAAACAAGCACAAATGAAGCAAAATACAGCTCCAAGTATGTTTTCGTTGAGGGGACAACAATATAACATGGCTGAAAGTGAATTTTGCAAAATATATGTCCTTTAAAGGTGCACTGTGTAAATTCTGGTTAGTGCACTCTAGGGCTGGGTGATATGGCTAAAAACATAAAACCCTGATTTTTTTGCACACACTAGAGAGTATCACAATTTTAATCAATTTTAATCAAAGTCAGAGCAGGGACTACTACTCTTTAAAACAGGGGAAGCTCTTTCTCATATATTATTATTGAAGAAATTGTAAACTGCCTTGAATTACATTTGTATATGTTACAGGCAAAGTTGATAATTCAGGCATTCTAGGGCAACGTAGGAAATAGATGTTTTATTAACTTCTTTGCCTAGACATTAGGCATTCTATACAATTCCTAGTGTCCTTTAGGCAAAGTATGGATGGATAGGATGGATAGGTTTTAGTGTTGGATTGTATTTTATTTAAGGCACGTTTTACAATTTTTATGCTGGATTGACATAATATCATTATCAGAAATATCGACATATTCCAAGATCCTCTCATCAAGCCTAAATTTGAACTATACTATGGGGGGAGGGGTGAGACACAATACGTTTCAAGACGGGACACGAGATTAGGTCAACAAGAACGAGACAAGGTGAGATTTTGACATTATTTAGTGTAAACACATGGAAAAAATCTCACAAGATACTTTTTCTCATGTGATCTTGTGGCATGAGATTTTGTCCCATCCTACTATCGAAACAATCTTCTTTGTAGGCCCCATTATGTCCAGCAGGTCTATTTTTATTTTTGTATTATTTTTATATTATCTTGTCTTTGGTTATCCTGTTAATACAATAAATCAAATACTTGAAAATGCTGCTAAAACTGAGGAATGAGATATCTGTGAGTAACATGAACTGGAATAAATCTATCAGAAAAAAAGTCATAAATAACTGGTAAGACATGTAAGTAATAGAGAATAAGAGGAAGCTGATTTATCCAGTGAACAAAACATGACAAACTGTTCACTTTAACTTTGTCAGAGATTCTGTACTTAAAGGTCTTCAGGTGTTCTATAGAAGGCCTAGGCAAACTAGACAATATTCATAATGTCCTATTTTGCCTGTAACATATAGATATGCAATCTAATTTTAATAGTTGAAATTAGAATGAGATTTTCACAATATCAATAGTTTAACTGCACAATAACCGTGCTTTGCAAGTAAGA
Source organism: Periophthalmodon schlosseri (assembly GCA_000787095.1). Taxonomy (NCBI): domain Eukaryota; kingdom Metazoa; phylum Chordata; class Actinopteri; order Gobiiformes; family Gobiidae; genus Periophthalmodon; species Periophthalmodon schlosseri. Next base: position 20,480 of record JACM01036045.1, on the reverse strand, counting down.
GTTAGGAGTAAACTTGTTTCATAATAATCCTTGATTTCAAGATTTTGCAATTTTTCAAAACCTTGATTATTAAAGAGGAGGTATTGTACTTTTATGGAGTATTAACTGCTAACACATAACATATTAAGATCACCATGTTACAATGTATTGCCGAAAACAACCTACTAACATGTTTTATAGGTTTCACTTTCGTTTTTGACGCTTTGAGTCCCCTCTTCCTTTGCTCTCTGCACAAAGTCACTCTCTCTTCAGAGAGCTATCACAACACAATTTGTATGCATCCCATTAATGAAACTACTGCACATTGCATCAGGTTGGTCAAGTTCTTGTGTACAGTTTTGTTTCATGGTTTTGTATATTTATGGAGAATTGTCGTGTGGGAGCATGGATGAGGTAGGCTTATGAGCTGAGCATTGGACAGAATCTTACAGCTAACCTCTGACATCTAAAATCTCTTCAAGCAAGTTTTTGCATAATACTCTATCTTTAAAAACACAAATTAATCAAATTACTTTGTTTAGTAGCTCAGCCCTAGTGCTCTCCATAGAGGTGCTATACACAGTATGGAATTAAACTGGCATTTTTACAGTGCAGAAACTCCTATGAACAAACAATTCTAAAACAGCTCGAGACAAAAGAGATGGTGATCCTGTTTATATATTACACAGTACCTCTGGGATTTAAGCTTCTTCCTTCACTTTTTTCATGGTTATTGATGTGGAGTACTAGAACCCAGTCGCTATACAGGTTGTGACACAGTCTCACGGGGGTTTCTGAATATTAAGAAGTCTTTCCCTTGATGTCCAATCAACAATACAAATAAAACAATATTATGAGCTCTGCGCTTTCAGATGCTTACGCACATTCATCTAGATGACAAAAATGCTTTTGAGAGCTAAGGCCTGCCAATGGTAAGTCAGGAGGAGTTCCTTAAGAAAAACTTAGTCTCTTAAAATTCACTGGGGAGTCATGTGTGGTATTGTGAGCGTAATGGGACTTTGAAACTAGAATATAACAAAAACTAGAAAGAAGCAATCCAGCAAACCTGTGCTTTCTCATTTTTCAAATAATCTTCAGCTTTTTCCCAACATAAGCCTTTTGAAATCAGACGCAGAGTGGTTACCTCAAAATAATATTGAGGTAACCACTCTGTGTCACTCACAGTCTCACACTCACAATCCAAGTACATTACAATAATACCACTCTTGACAAAATATGTTATTGCGCAGCTATGTGGCTCAATGGTAGATCTGCAGCACATATACAGGGGCACTTGCCTGCCTCTGCATTGGGGGTTATCGTGTCTTTACCTGAAGGTACAAATGAACATTGTGATTCAAACATTAAAATAGCAGAACCTGCAGTCTATATTAGCACAAGCAATCTAACTGTGGTTTCCAGGGGATACAGACGAGTAACTAATGTAAATGAGCTATTAATATACTGTCACATTTCATAGCACTGCACAGGCCTGAGCGAGCTTCAGCAGCAGATCTGACCTTTAAACCAAAGCAAATGCTGGTTACAAGTTAGATACATGACACATGACTCCTGCCATTATTATTAGACAAAACGGAATGAGGGATTTAAGGTGTGGGAAGACTGTATTAACGACATACATGTGCTTGTGTCCAGGGTGTAATTCAGCCTAAGTGTCTTTTATTCCTGGAGATTGTAAGAGGAAGGAAGAGGTGATGGATATAGAGCTAACATGTGAGCTAACATGCTATGAAAAAAAAAAAATTGAGATTCATGAAGGGGTCAGTAAACAATCCAAGTATTATTTGTTTTTGAAAAAGGCTGTTATTTACAGAACAGAAAAGAAAATGTAATTCTGTCAACTGGACGTTTTTAAGACTGAATATGTTTAGCCACTCATCCAAATAGATTCTGAAAGTCACTCTGCCTTAACTAACTGTCTGAAGGGAGGAGTTAATTAAACTAAAACTAACACACCCTTGTTGTCTACAGTAAGGAGTATCTGATATTACTGAAATATGACTTAAATCTAATGCTTAGATTTTCATTTATGGACTTAAAAACAGCACAGGAGACCTACACATTTTTTCCTCTTACATCCATTTTTTTTTTTTTTATGGGGCTACGAAGGAGCAGACTTACTAAACAATGATAAGCATAATATGTGTTCTTAAAGTCCATTGAACTACTTTAAGAAGAGTCCTATTTTTATTTTTAACCTTTATCAATACAATACTGAACATTTTATGATTATATTGATGGCAGACCATTCCATGTATCTTTCCAGAACATAATTTTGGTGGTATGAAAGAAGTATTGATGCAAATGACATCAGATACTGAATTTCTAATGCATCGTTTTTTATAGTGATTTCTATTGGGTTTTTTAGTTTATTAGGAAAGTGCATGTGAATCTGCCTCCTTATGTATGTCTATTTATGCTCAAACTGTTGCATATGCTAAGCTAAGGATTGAGCGTGGGTGGGGTTTATCAATATTCTGCATACGCTTGGAGCATGAGACTACATGCTTTCCAAATCAATGACTTTTTGTGTATTGTTAAACCTACAGAAAGCAACATGAGCATGAAGGATGAGGATAACGTTTGGTGGAGGAGGAAGAGGTGGCGCAGGAATGAAACCTGGCTGTATGCATTTTCCAACAATCGTGTCTGTTCCCCGCTGCTAAATACCAGGTCAAATCGTATATAACATCCTTTGTGGGCTTTCCCCCCAGCTTTGTAAAAACATTCTTAACACGCTGGATTTGCAATGGAAATGTTATGGTTGTTAACATGTGAAAGTGATACCCCTGTCTCAGTTTGAAGGCGAAATGTTTTACCCAAAAAAATACTCTTTGGTTCCCACACTTCTACAAGAGGCTTTGGAACATAATCTGCACGAGCTGAAAGAAAGTGCAAATGAGAGAAAAAGGGAGAGGAATATTGAGAACAGAATGAGACAACAAATGGGTGGTTGTGAGTATAATTGCATATGCAAAAATGAGGATAGCTGTGTGGGTTTTTGAGTTGGATCAAAAACGACAAAACAGCAGCAATGTGAGACAAAACTATGCATTGTTGCTTTTTTAAATGTTCTAACTCAAGTTGCCAATGTGTTTAATCTGTGCGTCTGGATTAGCGCCAATATAACAGCAGATGACAACTTTCATTTTCAAAGTATGTGCATAAAGAAAAAAGAAAAATGTACTTATATATGTTACTTTGAAAAACTTTTCTGAACTATTTTAAATATACCACATACCCCTTAACTAAAAGATTAGGTATTACAACTTCTTACATTTTTTATTATTTTAGAGCATGAAGGCTGAATAGCTAGCACTCACACCTTTCTGTGTGGAGTTTGCATGTTTCTTCCTGTGTCAGGGTTGGTTCCCTCCAAGCAGTCCAGTTTTCCCCATTAACCCAAAACATGCACAACAGGTTAATCCTCCAGCTAAGCAAGTCCTGACCAAGCCTAGCTCAAAATCTAGAGATGTGTCCCCGGGTACTGCACCTACTGCTCCTGACAGGTTGCCACAGCTGCATTGAAGGACGGGTCAAATGCAGAGGACAAATTTCCCTATGGGGACAATAAAAGTGTAATAAAATAACTTTTTTTTTCATTCATTTACACTTGAGTTATGGAAATCATTCACAAATCCCAGATTTCCAAGTGTCTGATAGTAGTTTATTTATTATTTATCTTATTTCCAACTGGCCCTGTAACTGTGAGGCAGTAAACAAGTACATACCGTGTGTGTAGTTGGCCTTGATTTAGGGAGGGTGAGGAGCCTTGTAAAATGTCTTCCATTAAAAATAATAAAGTTAAGAGCCTAATACTCAAATTAAATAAACTTGCTCAGCGAAACCGCAAGATTTGTTGGATGATTTCATGGAAGTTTTGTTAAATAATTTAATAGTTTATTCATTGTTAAATTGTTTGGGTTTTTTTAATATCCATTAAAGGTCGCCAATGGAATAGCTGTCACAATGAACTTTTAGATGACTAATACCATTACGAAATATAATGTGTACTGTTTTGGGCTGCAACACATATGCCAAGTTCTGTGACAGTCTCTGTTGTAAGTTTAATTTCTGGCTCCAACTATAAGCTTAAAATCTCTGCTACTTTTCACCCCCATTTCACACTTAATCAGTCCTGTAGTAAAGCGGATGAGCCAAAAAATATTGAAGAAAATATGTGTCCCGGCTACTTGTTGACAGTCTAATCATTATTTACCCAAGATGCATTCCAAGCTCTTTGTTACATCTCGCCAACTCCACTCATGTCTAACAGTGGTCACACAGATGCCTACTATGTCCAAATGAACCCCAGACAGACACACGAGCCAGAGGAGCCAAACATCTGCGTCCTCGGTACAGAAGAGACAGGAGAAGTGGATCCTGGTTGACAACAAGACTAATGTTACTCCTGTCACTTTCGGACTACCTCTCCTGACTTCTTTCACCGCTGTTACAAATAATGAACATGGCTCCAGATGCCCAGTAAATTTTACAACAGTTGGCCTGTCGTTCGTTGAGCGCACACCCACACAAGCAGCACAAATGAAGACAAAAACGACTGAAGTACAAAGATGGAGACGTCATGAGGAGAGCAAAAGCACATGTTAACAGATACCTTACAATTCTTTAAGAATGGACTTATTTTTAACATAAAATATTAGCTTTTTGTGTTATTGTGCACAAAATACAAAAGGACTGATTGTGAACCGAATACAGAAAAAGGTATGCAAGGCCAGAAATGAAAGTGCTCACATTTTTCATAGTTTATGATTCTTCTTTCTCCAGTGTGAAATATTACAAATGCCACAAGAACAACATTGCTGGGGAAACATTTAGTCCTGGCATAAACGAGGTCAAGACATATAAAAATGTATGTAGAAAAATATGTATTTAAAAAATCTGATAAGCCATCACCCCACCCATCCCAGCAATCATGTGGTTTGGTGAAAAACAAGAGAGAGACATAAATTGGAACATTTACGCAAGTTTCTAACAAGGACTAAAAAATCATGTTGTACAGATGCAGAATGCCTTTGCATAAACTGAACATGTAATATATTAACAGACATATTTTTCAGCTAAAAGAAATTACTTGTCACAAATGGCAAACGTTATCTCTTTTCCTTTTTCAATTTCTCTGATTTAATTTCAATATTTGGTTCCTGAGGCCAAATTCGTTCTCATTAGTCTGAGTCAGCTCTTTAGCACATATAGCCTGATGGCAGCAGAGCCAGCACTGGGCTCCACAGGAGGTGCTAATCAGGAGACACTCACTTTTCTGTAGGTCTTATTCAGCGGCTCAAAGGACACTGACAACTACTCATTTACTTGACAAATCTGTGAAAAGACGCCGCATCAAATCTGCTATAATTGTGATCGTCACACCACAGGGGTGCAGTGCAGTGCCTTAGTCCAGGAGGATGTTTCAAAAGTTATTTTTTAAAGACATTTAACAGACAAGGTGAAATCTGGAAGCCTATTTGTGTACAGCTTTGTACATAGTCTGTGGGAGGAAGGTGTTGAGAGACACCAAAAACTGTTATTGCTTCTGTGCTAACACCTACAGACAATATAAGAAGACGACTTGGCCGAAATCCTGCATAATGACTTATGATTGGTCACAATAGCATGTAACTATAAAGAGAGGGGTGAACAAAGTTACTAACAAAGAACCCCGCATCCATACCCTTTCTGAGTTTCTATCTTCACATATTCTGGAGAGTATAGTGAAAGGAAGGTCAAGGAGGAGAGGAGCTGCTTTTACCCAAATGCCAGTAGAATACTGTGCAGTCTTATCTGCGGCAGTCACACGCAGCTCCATGTGGAACCAGGGCTAATAGGTTGACCAGCTGAGTGACCGTGTGAATGGATGAGTGCTTGGCTGACTGACTAACATAGTGACTTTCCATCTATCTATCCCCTCCCTCCCTCCCTCTCTCACTCTTCTGTCCCTCTCTCTCCATTTCTCTCCTCTGTCCCTGCCGCTGTCTGTGCTTGTCAGGGCCATTAGCTCATTAGGCTGCCTCTGTGATTGGAATAAGAACTAAGCTACTGCTAATCTCTGACTGTCACATGCACATATTTCTGTTTTTTGGGGCGACAGTAGCTTAGTTGGTAGAGTGTTTGTCCACTGATCCAAAGTTTGGCAGTTCAAATTTCGCTCTGCATGTAAACATTATTGGTTGGCGGTGCGATTCCAGCTCCAGTTGTGAAGAGCTCTGAATGCCTTGAAGGTGGAAATGTGCTATATAAAATGTGACCATGCCCATTTTTACTCATTGCCTTTGCTATTTTAAGATGTGTTACTGTTTTTAATAATACTGGCATTTCCCTGATACAATTTGTTTTCGGTACAAAAAAGATAATGGGAACATGGAACCTTTTGTAATGATCGAGTAAATTTGTACAACATGTTCAAGGAGTGTCATTTTAGGCGATATCAATTTGCAATGCCATTTTAGACCACAACAAATTCTTATTTTATTATTCAAGTCATGCAAGGATACTAAGGGGTGGCTGATGTTGACAAAAGTGAATACTGATCTTTTTTGGATTATTCTGAGGTCGATATATTCTGATGTTATAGCAATACATCATAACTTTGCTACAACAAAAAGTGAATGACAAAAGTGCAGAAATATTGCTTTAAACCCTTTTATGAAGATTAAACTTCAACCTTAATTAATATATTTTTGCAATTGACTATAATCGATTATATAACTTTCCATATCTCAAAAACAACAATCGCAATATTATCCATTTAACGGTAGATCACCCACTATATAAGCCTTGATACAATGGTGACTATAAGTACACTGGAAACTGGTTATCTCAACTATTCACCTTATTCCATAAGCTGCCGTGGACACCACCATTGTCATTTGGGTTGTATTATTTTGCATGGGGCTGCTGATCTCACAACAAATAAGTTCAAAATGGATTACATAGCAGTTTTAAAGCCTTCCAGAGAATTGGGCCATTGTTGACTTATTGTTGCACATGTACACCGAACATTTTACACAAATCAACTTTATATTATATTTTAGCTGCAAAACTTTTTCCAAATTCTCCATTTAAATGAATGAGATTCCTGCCTAACCAGAAGTGCTACCAAAAAAGCGCGGTTTAGTTGCATTTACGGAAAAAGTGGGCGGGGCAGAATAAGGTCAATAAGACTACAGGTTCAAATTCTAAACGCCCCAGCAATCCACAACAATCATGACACACGCAAAAGTTGGGTGAAAACAACATATTTATAGACCCCAAAACTAGCAGTATTTCTCTAGCTCCCAGGCAAGTCTTACATAAACATAGATGGGGAGAAACAAACACCCTGTAAGGTGAATAACTTCTAACAATATCTTTACATGAGGAGCAACTGTATGATTATGATTCAAAAGGTCACTTTTTGGAAACACTGAGCAAGCAGTACTGTTGTGTGAGTAATGCTATCAGTGTGATGTCCTTGGGAGAGGGACAAACACATTTTGCATAATCCTTCAGTGGAAACAGTTTGCAGCTGCTCTGGTGGAATAAAAACTCAGGCCTTTTGTTGGAGCCTGGTGACGTGTCGATGTGGAGAGCGGACACAGTAGTACCTCTGAACAGTCCCTGCATCCTCCTCTCTTCTTCATTTCATGTGTTACTTTTCTTTCTTTGCCCATGTGTATTTTGGAAGTTCTCAAACTGTTGTGTAGATACTTTGAATGGTAGACTCCCTGATTAATTAAATTTGCAATACTTTTTGGATGAAAGACCCACCACCTGCGTAGAGATCTTATTGCTTCTCCTGAAATATTCCACAGTATGGCATTAATTTATCTTGAATTTATCCAGTGTTTTTACAGCTCAAACATACATACAGGCATCATCTGCTTGTTTCCATGGAGAAGTTTAATGCCAAACTGTGGAACATTCCAGGCAAAGCTATAACATCTCCATGGACACAGGTGGCAGACCCTCTAGTAGAAAAGTTACATAGTGCATCTTTTAATAGATCTAATCAAATGTGATGTAATCTGAAATCACGTAATCCTAGTTTAGACTTGCTATGAATTAGCTACTAGTTCTTTAAAATGATACTTACAGTGTTTTCACACTTGCAACCTTTGGTCCGGAACTTCACACTTTGCTGTTTGGTTTGGTCCAAAGTCCAGGTGTAAATGCTCCCGGGGACCATGGTCCAGACCAAACAGATGGTCCTTTGGTCAGGGAAAAAGTTGCGTTCTGAGTCCAGATCAAAGTCTGGTCCTGTGCAGTGTGAACACAAAGGTTCGGATTTTGGGCCAAATCCAGGAAGTGACACATGTTTAATCACGCACAGACGAGCGAACGTGAGGAAGATGAAGCCCAAACATGAGGAGAAAAGGAAGAGACAAGCCTAAAGTGGTTATAAAATACTGTAAAGTCATGTATTGTGCGGCTTTGACACAGCAGAGAACTACACAGACCTCTTGGTTTCATCAAGTGTCAAATTAGCAAAGTTAGGCTTCCAGACAAAATAACTCCAAACTACTCTGCTAAAATACAGCCTGCTGCTTTTTTGGGTTAAAGATAAGTCTTATTTGGCCTAAAATCATCAAATGCACCCATCCGCATCAGTTAAGTTATTCTCCTTCCCAGAGCCACCAAAACTGAGAAATACCCTCTGTACACAACTACAGTAACAACGTAGGGTAAACTGTGGCGTTAGATAAACCAAAATGACCCATTTACCAAACGCAGGCATGTATGAGAACATATCAAACACATGCACAAAATGACGGCACTTGTTCACTTATAGCAGAGGATGCACGGCTGTAAATCACTATGTTTATGATGTCGTAGACGGCTGTGTGCTATCGTCTGCTTTTAATTCAATCACAGCGAGTAGCCAAAAACTGATATATATCCATATAATCCACATATATCGGCACATTTGCTCGTACAAAACCGCGTGCCAGCGCTAAACCAATGAAATGTTAGGTAACTTTTTACGCCCGCCTGTATCTGATTGGTCTTTTTTTCTGTCGATCTGTATTTTAGCTAATGAAATCAAGTCCAAGCCTCACCTTGCTTCTGTTTACCTCTCAAAGCCAAAGCCAGCACCAGGGAAAGTCTGATAGTTTGGATTTGAGGGAGGTAGTGTGAAAGCAAAAGTCCAGGGAATGAAAAAAATAATGGAACACTTTGTAAGTTCCTTGTAAAGACCTTGGTGCGGACTTTCTGGTGTACATCAGCTCTTAAAAAGGTGTGTGGTAATTTGGAGAATATTTTGCCTATTTGGTATAGCAACTGTAAGCTATATTTACTTTCCATGTCTTGTGCATTGTCCTCTTTTTGCCTTTTTTGTGACTGTCCCTCTTCTGCTCAGTGGCTGTTGGTTCCTATGGTGACAGGTCTCCGGTGCGTTCCCGTTCTGTTGCCATGGTAACTGACCCACAGTTAGACTCCTGCTCCTGTGATCTTTTTGTCTCGTCATTAAACTTTTTTTTCCTTTCCATCAATACGCATGTGTGCATGTTGTTGTCAGAGTACTAAGCCAAAGCTTGAGTGGAGAAAATGAGTAGGCAGAAAACTGTAGGAAATTGTAGTGCCAAACAAAAAGGGAAAATAACTTGGAATCAAGTCTTACAATGTTTTTTTTTCTTCCAAACTCAAAACGCCCATACCCCATTAAACTATATGTTGTATTGCATGAATAAAATTATAGATCTATGTCATTGGTCTATGTTACACTTAAGGATGCAAATATGTAACTTTTTTGGTAGGATGTCCATCACCCATTCACCTTCATGGAAATGCCATGGAATGTTCCACTATATGGCATTAACATATCTATCTCCATGGAGACAAAGAAGTGACATATCAAACAAAGACATTTTGGCCCAGAACACAGTCCAATTTGATTTGAATTTTACAGAAAAGTCTAAACGGCCAGAACAAATGCCACAGGTGTCGAAATGTCTTTAGAAGTTCTCATTTTGAACCATGTCACAGCTGAATGGAAAAGTTGTTGTGGCTTCATTATTCAGCCACCACTCTTACATATGCACATAGGCACATCTTCACAGGGGGCAGTTGGCGGTGGTGCAACCCCCCAGGAGGAGGTGGGAATTCTGTAGCTGGTCCAAGGGCACTTTGGGACTGTTTTGTGAGCGCTCTTCATTTCACAGTGCATTGTCCTTTCACAAACTTTTCTTCTGAAGACCAGAGACCAGAGGAGCGGCGACAGCACTAGTTTGAGATGCAGTGCCTGTTCAAGGGCACTTCACCAGGCAGCTGCAAAGTTGTCCTGTCATCACAAAAACCCCGCTGTTGGGACATTGAACCGGCACCCTCTTATTCCTCTGAAGGGGATCGCTTTGTACCAGCCAGGTGTGAGTGACTGAATAGCTATTTTCTAAATTGGTTTAAAGAAAATTGTTTTGAGCTATTTTGTGAAAACTAGAAAGAATGCACATGAATAGATGCCTTTACAACATTGAAACAAAGTCACAAACTGAACTAGAATGATTTAAAAGTGTTGAGTACACACAGCCTGAAAAGACACTAAATGAGTCTATAACTTTATACTGGCGAAGTTTAGAACTTTGAGATTTTACTTTAATTCATGATTGACCTGTTTATGAAGGCAGGGGGGAACAGTTAGTGAAGGAAGAACATTTTTATTTTTAAATCCATTTTAAACAAACATCCATTTTATTTAACAAAAAAAAGAAAAGTGAAAATAACAGGCTACAATACACCTGCACAAGAGCACTTTACTCTGAACAACCCTTTTGTAAACACAGAGTTAGGTAAAACGGCTTTTTCATGTTATGGCTCTCACAAATGGAATAGTGTGCAAAATGTTCTCAAACTTTGCAAACTACACTTCGGTTAACAATTTTAAATGTCCTTTGGGAAATGTATTAAGTGAAGAATGTACATGTTTTAAATACATTTTATATGTGTTTGATCTTATTTTGTATTGCAATTATTCAGATTGTGAATAATGTGTTGATGGAGCACCATTGAAAAAGACAGCAAGTCTCTCAAATGGGTCCCTCCGTACAAATAAAGGTTGATAAAAATAAAAAATAAATAAATGCTTTGAATCCAGGACCTTTTAGCTATGAGGCAACAGTCTTAAACACTGTGCCACATGTCACCAAGTCATCAAACCAAGAGTGGACAGTTGGAAAAGGTTCATGTAGAAGTGAATTTGAGTCCAGAAAACAACATTTGAAGTACTACAATCTACAAAGCTGATTTTTGCTTTGGCAACCCCAGCAGGGAATCGAGGAGAGGAAGAAAGACTCTGGCCCTCTACCCCATGTGGGTTCTACAGTTATTTTAGTTAAGTGTATGGTATGAAGTGTAGATGTAGAGTTAAAGTGGGTGCACCACTGCGAGAGCAGAACTAAACAAGCCCAAAACAGCAGAGAACAATTTATTATTTATAGATCCCCTCTTGGAAAGCGATTAATCTATGTTCCCTTCTCTTAACTGCATGACTCATATGCTGTGACAATGTTTCATGTCACTCTGAACATGAGGTGACAATGCCTTTAAAGTAGAAGTCCCATATCGCCGTCTACGTAACATTACTGTCTGCTGCCTGCTCTCTCCAGCACACCCCAGCTGTCTGTGTGACTCATAGCTCTGCTGACAACTGCCGACATGAAGAGATAAGACACCACTAGTTAATTATTAGTCTGTTAAACACAAAAGCATGGGAGGGACTGAGTGGTGTTTGATGCTGATGACACAATGTTGGGTAAAGCTTGATAATGAGCACTGTAGATAACTATTAACTATAGTTACAAAGCGCACTCCCAAATCCCCCCTTTTGAACATTTTGTGACAGGAAATTTGTGTTTTTGTTTGGCTTTTGGCTTTTCCCCATCAGTCTGTGCCACCATTTTTCTCTCCCTTGTGATAAATTTACCGGGTGATGGATGCATTTGGCAGCCGTCCATTCTTATCCCAAGCACACAATGTTTGCTCACATACAAACCAAGCGAAAATGCCATGGGAAATAAACTTCCAATGTTATTAAGGCATTTCATTATTCAAAAGTACGACAAAATGTGTTGGTAATGGAATATTAGTAATTAAATTGTGGTAATTGAGTTATGGAAAAGTCAAAGGGTTATGCAAACGCAAAGAAGTTCAGAAAAGTTCTTCAATTATGAAAAATATGTAAATTCCTGTTTAATGTCAGATGTGGAGTTCATCTAAGGATAATTGGCGTCCTTCAGCTTTATTAGTGAGCAGATGTCAGGCTCAGTGGCAAACAGAAAATGTGACCCCACTTTTAATCCAAAATGTCTTTATTATGACCTGTCACGATGAGTTGTGCGCAATGTGAGACTGTTAACTTTGTTTCTGCACTGAAAGGAAATTTCCATATTTAATCATGGGCCTGGTCCAACTTATTTACAATAAATGAACCCAGTGCTTTTGGAAGGAGACGATGCGCTCTAACCCACAGGATCGCAACAATACTGCTACGGATATAGGACTGTCACAATATTTTAGTGTTACAATTATTATGAGAAAAAAAAAATACAAATTACAAATGTATCGATTATTCACAATTATCGACACCATAAACAAACAGTGAAACAACTAACATGTCATCAAAACACAACACTGATGAATGCTAATAGATCCTGAGTAATTCTGAGTAGAGATGGATGGGCTGTTGATTGGCCACATACAGTATTTGCTGATACTGATATTAAGCTTTTAAAATCCATAGCAAGGATCACAGATTTATGTTAAGTTATAGCAAAGTTCACAAATTAACTGTAAACATAAAAATAATAAAAATAACAACAAAAAGTATTTATCTCAGGTACAAAATAATTAGTTGTATAGGGTAAACATACAGCCATATTTTGCTCATTATTCTGTTCAAAAAGACAAATCTGAAGCACTGAGGACAAACTGGGAATGACACACCATAAAATATTGGTGTCAAATATCATTAAAATGTCCGATATCGGCCCAATACAATATCTGGGGGGATCATCTGATACTGAAAACTGATAACGTAACCTCTAATTCTGCCACAGTGGAGAGACCTGCTGGAGGCAAAGGGTATAAGCTATGGAGAGGGAAAGTCTGCGGCTGCATTCTAATTGCAGATTCCTGTAGTTTAAGTGTCCTCTCAGGAGCTGCATATCCTTACTTAGCTTCTGACTCAGCAACACATGGAAACAACAGGTCCAAGTTTCTATTTCTGTTGCACAATGATGACACAACTACAGTATCTCCCACACAGAGCGCCTGACAGGAGATTCTCCCCACCCACCTGCAAAGTCCAACTGAATGCAATACCCACAGTTGACCTTGAAACATCACATGTAAAGACACACCACGTAGACAATCATGGGTTTCAGAATGATGAAAAATTAGGGCTGTTGCCATAGTATTATATCTTTTGAATGCTGAAAAAAAAGTCCTCAAAATGTCACATATAAAAGGAGGAGGAAACCCATGAATAAGAGAAATTAAGATTCACCTATCAACCTGCATGCATATCCGTGTGCAAAGACAAAGAGAGCAGACTGTCACAAAGAAGGTATGCTGACAGGAGTTGAAATGGCCTTCATAAACCATTAATAAGAAAGGCTAAATACAGAAAAATGATGACTTCTTCTGCCACTTTGCATGTCTTTTTCTTGTCAACAACAATAAATAATCGCAATACAAAATTAAACACTACCTTGTCCCCATGGAGAGTGTCTAGCTTGTCTTCATAAAAATTGTATTGCTTTGCCTGGAGTGTTCCACAATATGGCATTAACCTTGTCTATCTACATGGAAGCAAGCAGGTAAACATTAAAGGGCCCATTTTACACTACTTTCTGATCTATGTTATAATGTTGTTTCCTCATCAAAAAAATACCCAGAGTTTTGTTTTGATTCATTTACACATGTTTAACACACAAACCCTGCATATTTAGTCTGTGTTCTTCCCTTAAACAGAAAACACTCATCTTGTGATGTCATGTGGTAATACAGGAAGTGCTCCATTGTGCTTTTAAACTCCATACACCTTCATTTGATTCATTTGGATAATTTCAGCCCTGGAACTGACCATCTCTACAGAACAAAATGTAAAATGTAGCTGTTAACATGAAACCGCTTCATGACATCACAAGGTGGAAAAGAGCATTTGGAGCATTGGAGATGCAGACAGCCAAATAATAAAAGACTCCTCAAACATGTCTGAATGAAACAAAGCACAACTCCAGATATGTTTTTGATGCAGTAACAGCATTGTAACATGGCTTAAAGCTCACAAGAATTCATTTTGTGTAATATAGGACCTTTAAAGGCAAAGCATTAAGATTTCAATAGAGACAAGCAGGTGGCTGACCATCCACCGGAAAAGTTACATAGTACAGCTTTAACATTTTAGTATTCTTAAGAGATTGCACTAATTGTACCGACTGTTCAATTTAGGAAGCAATTGCTGATTATAAAAAATATCTATCCTGCACATTTGGTTAATTAAGTACCACAGTTAACTACCGTGCACCCTAATATCACCACAAATGAGAATAAACAGCACCCCATAGACCAACTCCACTAGCCTTCTGAATGACGCCCTCGTAATAGTCAATATATCCACCTGAAGAAAACATGAATGCTCCCGAGGGAGCACTTAATCCAAATATTTGCTGTCAACAGTGGGCTTATGGCGTACTTATGCTTTTGTTTTGTCACAGATCATTGTTTACTTTCAAATTATGTTCAAGAGGAGGCAAAAAGGATCATGAACTGCACATGCTTGAGAGGCTGGTGAAATTAGCCGCGGTCAAAGCAGAGCAGACCTGGAGATTACAGCGTGGAACGTGACAATGTGGAAAAGTGGAGAAACCACTGACATTTTGCTCCAAGTCCGTGTGCTGCGTTGAGACATTTGAGCCGTGCTTTGGTCCTCCATCTGTCACCGAATGAGATTTGAAGCAACTACGTTGGAACAATGTTGCCCTCTGTCTGCTTGCACTGTACATCACTTTTCATTACAAAGCTGATAAAGATCCAACCACATATGACAAATCATTTCAATTTTATCATCCACTTCAAAGTGCTCACCCCTATTTAACCAGAGAATAAAGTCTTTCTCCCTTTTCATTCTGTCTCATTCTTCTGGCCTGTCTGCGATCCTCACCTCGACTCCTCTCTGCCCTGAGCAATATTGTGAAAATAAAAGCTAAAGAATACCTCTCAGTGCCCACTCCCGCTGCCCCCTTGGCCGTCCATTATATGGCCACCCCCAGCCTCACTCACACACACACTGGGGTGCACTTACAGACAAAAAGGCCAGCACACATCACTATATCCAGGAGTGATAGAATTACATTTTGACTGATAGTGGTCTGGAGGGCAAAGCTATGATGGCCTAGGTATCTCTGAGTGGTGTAGGGGGAAGTTTTGCCTTAGTGACGTAGGGCTGCTACACTTGAATCATTTAGACAAATCTTATTAAAGAAAAACTGTATAAATAAAACTGATAAATGTACAGTTTCTATTTACCAATTATAACCATCATTTTAAAGAGGGTGTATTATGAAAAATATTTTTTTAAGAAACCATGTTTCATATGAAACCATGTTATATTTTGATTGATTTATGCATGTTTGACTAATCCTTTGTTATTATAATTTCATTCTAAAACCCCTAAAAAAAAAACGCATAATACGTCCAGTGGAAACCTTAATGTCAGAATGAAAAACATGGAAAGTAATTCTCAGACCTTGAGAAACTAAAAAACCTTGGCATAAAAAAGGCCCATCCAATTGATTATCTCTTTGAAAACCAGGACCCCTCTGGTAACACAATGTGCCTTTGACAATTCAGTTAGCAATTTTAATCAATTAAATTATTATACACACAAATTACTTTCCTAACAAGTTTAAAACTCAAGTCATATAAAACTGAGACTGAAGGACAGCGTTGAATACAGCTCCTGTAAAGATTAAAAATGCCTTCAGATTATTTGTGCCCGGTGATAGAGTATAGTCATTATGGGCCACTAAATCATAATGTAATGTACCCATGCCTACAGATAAAATGGAGGCTATTTAATTATCACACAGCCACAGGTAGAAACATAGAGATGCTTTTAATTATAGTTTTCTACAGTGGCTATATGGGCAATGACATGTCTACATGTCTATGAAAGCTTACATACACTATATAAAAAGACACATACACTTTTTTTTCTCACTGTCTGACATGAAATCAGACTAACCTTTTCCTGTTTTAGGTCAATTAGGATTAGCAAAATTATTTCTATTTGCTAAAATGCCAGAATACTGAGGGAAGGGCTTTTTTAGACAGATGTTTAGATAGATGTTTCATTACTTTCTTAGAAGTAAGAAGTTTACATACAGTAAGATTACTATGCATTTAAACAATTTGGTAAACACAGATGATGATGTCATGTTTTTGGAAGCTTCTGAACATTTGAGTTACTTACAGACACACCTGTGGATGTATTTGAAGACACATCTGAAACACACTGCTTCTTTGTGTAACATCATGGGAAAGCCAAAAGAACTCAGCCAAGATATCAGGAAGAGAATTGTGAACTTGCACAAGTCTAGTTTGGGTGCAATTTCGAGAGGTCTGAAGGTACCACGTTCATCTGTTCAAACACAAGTATAAACACCATGGGAATGTCCAGCCATCATACCGCTCAGGAAGGAGACACGTTCTGTGTCCCAGAGATGAACATGCTTTGGTCAAAAATGTGCATATCAACCCAAGAACAAAGGCAAAAGACCTTGTGAAGATACTGCTGAAGCTGGTAAGAGTGTGTCATTATCCACAGTGAAATGAGCACTGTACCAACATGTGCTGAAAGACCACTCTGCCAGAAAGAAGTCATTACTCTAAAAGAAATGGAAAGCCAGATTACAGTTTGCAAATGCATGCAGGGACAAAGACCTTATTTTTTGGAGACATGTCCTGTGGTCTGAAAAAACTAAAATTGAACTGTTTGACCATAATGAGCATTGTTACGTTTAGAGGAAAAAGGGGGAAGCTTGCAAGCCTAAGAACATCATCCTAACTTTGAAATATGGGGGTGGCAGCATCATGTTGTGGGATTGTTTTGCTGTTGGAGGGACTGGTGCACTTCACAAAATAGATGGCATCATGAGGAAAAAACATTATGTGGAAGCAACATCTGAAGACATCAGCCAGGAAGTTAAAGCTTGGGTGCAAATGGGTCTTCCAAATGGACAATGACCTGAAGCACACTGCCAAACTGGTTACAAAGTGGCTTAAGGATAACAAAGTCAGTGGTTTGGAGTGGCCATCACAAAGCCCTGATCTCAGTCCTATTGAAAATGTATGGACAGACCTGAAAAGACATGTACGAGCAAGGTGGCCTACAAACTTGGCTCAGTTACACCAGTCCTGTCAAGAGGAATGGGTCAAAATTCCTGCCAACTATTGTGAGAAGCTTATGGAGGATAATCAAAACGTTTGACCCAAGTCACTCAGTTTAAAGGCAATGGTACCAAATACTAATAAAATATATATAAACATCTGACTTTGAAGAAAGTAATGAAACATTGTCTTAAAAAGTCCTTCTCTCATTATTCTGGCATTTAGCAAATAGAAATAATTTTGGTAATCCTAATTGACCTAAAACAGGAAGTTTAGTCTGATTTCATGCCATATAATGAGAAAAAAAGCATATGTGTCTTTTTATATAGTGTGTGTAATCTTCTGGTTTCAACTGTACACTGGAGACTGCTTTAAGTACCTGACTGTACACAGGACTACTGTTGAAAGAAATGTGTTACAGAGGAGTAGCCTTTGTCCGTTTCAGTGGACAGTGCTATGCAGTTGGATATAGCTTGGTCACTGGACTTTACAACTCAGAAAGGTTCTGTTTTTATCTAAAAAAGTGTAACCTTATTGGCATACAATTGTATGTAACCGGATTTTAGTAGCAATGAGTAGTTTGGGCTGTAACTATTAACAGGAAATAATTGTGATCATATTTTGATTATCTGAACTATACAGGCTCAAAAACATATGTCAAAATACCTTTCATAAGACTAAGATGGCATCATTATTAAATCAAAATATCAAAAAATGATAAACTATTTATAATTTTCATCAATACAGATGTTCATAATTATTTTCTATCTAGTAGCTTCAGTCACAATATTTCAATCTTTATTTGGTAAAAAATGTATTTTAAAAAAAAGTGTATGTACAACAGAAATGTTAGTTTGACTATTCGACTATTATCACACTGTGTCCAATAACAGTTGAAAATGTGCACCCCAACATGTATAAAATGAATTCTTTCAGCACATGGGGAAATTGACTGAAAAACAGTGCATTTTTCTAGTTTGATGGAGCTGCGGTGGACTGTCTGTGAATGTATCTTAAATTTCACTCAGTTTTCTAGGGAGATAATAGCAGCATCTAGAGGGAATGAAAGGAAATTGCTTTGATAAGCCTTGAAATGATGCAAAACCATATTTTGTCGCAGTCCCAGTGATTACATCTACGCATGATTTAGTATCTCAAAGACAAGACATACATCTGCAAACAGCATCCAGGCAAAGACAACGGACTATAAAACTGATACAAGGGTCTGGAAAATGAGGCTTGTTTTTCCTTCTTAGTGAGTCCCTGAGACACCCAAGCACGAGCTGGAAACATTATCAATTGCACTAACAAGCAGTGCTAGAGAGATTGTTGTCTGTGCACTTTAGATTAAGGCAGAAAAGTGTTTGAAAAGTGGGGGAGTCGAAGAATGGCAAGCAATGAAGCAAATGAGTGTTTCTGGTGGTAGGCAGGTAACAAAGTGGATTTTTTTAGCAGCCCATCTGTTAGGAGAGTGAAGGGCTAGCGTTAACAAGAGGAAAGCAGGGCAAGCTGGGTTGATGTATGGCTTTCCAGTGGATGGGCACTTATATGGGCATAGGCGTCCACCTCCCTCGTAAGGCCCCCAGAAGCAGAGAAAGACCAGCCTCCGAGGACCAGAGTGGATCCTGCGGTGTGGTAATTAGTCTGCAGAAAGTGAGCTGGCTATAATTCGGTCAGTCTGATAGATGTCTGCCCTCTAGACATTAGGTTTAGCCATTATCTACACTCATCCCCTCGAACTGTGTCCATCCGTCTCGTCACTATAGCGTCCACAGACACCACATTCATCCTTGTACCCAAAAAGCACCCCTCCCCTCCCTTGCACAGGATTACCACTCCTGCTCTCATCTCTCGTCACTCCGTTGATCTGAAAACCAACCACATGTTCAAGCCATCACCGTCATCTTTAATGTCATCTTTCCTCTCTCTCTCTTTCTCTCTGTCTCTCTGTCTCTCTGGCGGACTCCAGATCAGTCTCGGGCTTAAAGGCCTGCCACAGATGTCAGCACGTCGTACATGCTGATATCGCATAGATTTCAATGAGCTAGTTTTGGATGATAATGTATGCAGTCTGAAGCTTATGTCAGATTGATTAGGACTGGACTGAAATGGCATAGTTGGAACTCCTACTAAGGGGCAGCAGAGGAGAATAGAATGGCTAGTGGATGTTACAATGTCCTGAAGTAAAGATTTGCACCATTACCTCTGCAATTAAGGCTTTTATTATCTGTTTTTGAGTTTGTTAGTTAAGAGCTACTTCAAATGAAATGGTGAAAACTATTAACAACTGAAGGTTAGTCACTATGTAAATGACTTTTAGTGTGTATCTGTAATACTCTCTTTATGCAGATGTACACATGTTTGACTTTACTTTTCTCTCTATAGGTTTAAGTTTGCACAAAGTGAGAATATACATGGATAAACCCCTGTCATGGTGGACCTGGCATGTTGTTGGCCTGTCACCATCATCACTATTGTCATTCAGTATATGAAAGCTGGAACAATATTTTTGGGGGTATATATTTATATCTTTGCACTACTGAGAAACATTTGGTTATTTTTTAGCTATATAATAAGATTTAAGCCGTAAAAGGTTGAATGAATTAAAACCTTCTATGACTCATTGCAGATGCAAACCAAGTACTAAAGTGTTTCATTCTGCTGTTTATTTATTGCAGTTCATGTTTTTAACAATATTGTACATTTATAATAGTTTTTTGTGGTTTAAATCTGCTCTTGGGTTATTATGTCAGTGGTATAAATTTGTTTCTTTTATCGTCTATATTTCCTTCAGAAATATATCGACCTTCAAAATGTGTTATTGTGACAGTCCTACATGTTTATTGGCTTAATTATTTGGATTTAGTTGTGCCATCTCAACCCTCAGTTAGCTTTGGGGTACCAGTTTGAAAGCAGCTTTGTTCCAAATGCCTGAATGTATTTATTGTTAAACTTCACTATCAAAATGGCAAAATTTTAATGATTTAGTGAAAACCCAAGCCACAAGGGATCAGTAATGCCATTGGCTTTGTAGATCTAGATCAGCGTATTAATTACAGTGTTTGTTTGTTTTTCATTTCATTATTATTATTATTATT